>JAMPIV010004498.1:0-92500 GCA_024509875.1 Oreohelix idahoensis
AAATTAATATCTTAAGACTTTGGCCGTGATCGACACAGCTGACAATATAAGTGCCTGTCCACATCTCTTGATTTATTTTTTCCTACTTATATAAATATCTTAAAGTACTTTTGGCCGTGATCGTAACACTCTGACAAATTATTATGCCTGTCCATCTCTTGATGTTTATATTTCCTACTTATAATAATAACGTAAGACTTTGGGTTTGGCCGTGAACGTACACTTCATGACATATATATTGCCTGTCGCATCTCCTGGGGCAGAAGGAGTTAATGCAAACCGGCCTACTGTACCATTTCTCGGGGATAGAAGGAGTTAATCAAACCGGCCTACTGGAGTAAGAAGGAGTTAAACAAACCGGCCCTACTGTAGCCAGTTTCTGGGAGTAGACGGTGAGTTATTCATCGGACCAACTGTAAACGATTTCCCAGGGGTAGAAGGTAGTTAATCAAACACGGCGCCTACAGTAGAGGTATGAAGGAGTCTAATCAACCGCCATACTGAGCTAGAAGGAGTTAAATCAGGCCGGCTTACTGGGGATAAAGAGTTACTCAAACCAGCTTACCGTGGTAGAAATGAGTTAATCCCAACCGGCCCTTACTGGGAGAGTAGAATGATTTAAGCAAACTGGGCCTATAGTGGGAAGAAGGAGTTAATCAAAAACCGGCCTACTGGGTTAAAAGATAACGAGTTAATCAAACCGGCCTAGTCTTGGGGTATGAAGGAGTTAATCAAAATACCAGCTAAAACTGTGGTAAGAAGGTGAGTTAATCAAACCGGCCTACTGGGGGTAGAAGGAGTTAATCAAACGACCGTGCCTACATGGGGTAGGAGAGAGATTCTATAATCAAACCAGCTTACTGTGTAGTTAGAGATGTTAAACAAACCCCGGACCCAGTACTGGAGTGTAGAAGAGTATAAACAAACCGTGTGTGCCTGACAGGGTAGAAGTGGAGTTAATCAAACTTTGCCATACTGGGGTAGAAGAGGAGAGTTAATGGCGTGGTATTCGCTAGAACAAGAGGTGGAAGGCAACACGACAGGAAACATAGGTCTGTGATCGAACATTTAGTAACAGATGAGAAGAGCTCTCTAAAGATCTAACTATGTAAAAAATACATGTTTTGCAGGTATCAGAGTAAAAATTTAGAATATTGTTACGAAGGGTAACCATATAGTAACTAGTTCTTCTCTGCCGCCGAACAATTCTGCCTCAACTTATAATACACGTGTGTACAGAAACATGGACATATACAGACTAAATGAGTTATTTGTGTACAGAAGTTAACTTCACTACAAACAAAAAACTGCATCCTATCTTTGTACAGTTCAGGAAAACATACTGCAGAAAAACAATCATGACTGAATGTTTTGACAGATTCCTGCAAGTGTACCAGTGATCTAGACAGCTGAGCATGCTCCGAGTAGGCACAGCTGCAAAAGGAAAAATGATCTATGATGTAAAAACAACGCCCTATATATGATGCGTCATAAAAGTTATCGGGTTTGTTTTAAAAAAACGAAAAGAAAGAACCGCGGCGCGGAAAAACAACAAAACGCAAATAATACAGTATTATATCTTGTGGTAAACTCTTTCCATCGTATCTCAACAATGCAATTTAAAGAACTTAAACACAGTACTTATCTTTCAATTGCACATCAGGTTCCTTCCAAGTCATTTAGGTCCGGAATTCAGCTTTTGGGGGTCAACGCCAGTCTAGGAAGTATTTGAGGTGACCTTAACCAGACCGTCAGACAGCTGATGAAATCTGAGCTCACTCAGTATTATCTTTGATGTTCTTGTTGGCCAGGAGTTAGAAGGAAAATGAACCATCCCTAACAAAACATTTATGATTTATTAGAGATGAGGGAGACTTTTTTTTTTTTTTATTTTCAATAGAGAATGTAGGTAATGCTTTTTCCATACGACACTCCGTGTTAACTAAAATAAAATAATTTTAATATAGTGTGATGTATGAATGTGAGTAAGGTGTAACCATGGCCCTACGTATAGCAATACATGCGTATATGAGAATGGGCTCAAAGCGTCCATTTCGATTACTAACGTAAAGTGTAATGTTAAGATCTGACTGATCAATCTAAGTCCTAACAATCTATCAATCAATCGTATCTATCTAGTCACTCTATCAATCTATCTGATTCAGTCTGTATCTTCCTGTATCTGTGTCTAGTTCTTGAGTCATGTCCTGTTACCTGTCTGTATCTGTCTGTCTGGTCTGTCTGACCGTCTGTCTGTCCCTATTCGTTTTATGTGTTGTCTCGTCTAATCTACTATGTTTAGCGCGGAGTCGCGTCTGTCTGTCTAGTGATTATGGTTTTGTCTATCTAGATAATGTTGGTCCTGTTTATCTGACACTGTCTATTGTGTCATGTCTGTAAGGTCCTCTGCCGCCCTACCTACCTACCTACCTAACCAACCAAGGGCGTACCTACCTGTCTGTCTGTCGTGCCCTCACCCGTCATGTCTGTTTAACCTGCTTGTCTGTCGTTACTTTTCTATCTGCCTCCCTTCCTGTCGCCTCCTGTCTGATCTGCCTCTCTTCATCTGTCTCTCATGCGCTCTCGGCTGCCTACCTTGCTTAGTCCTGCTTGTCCTGTCTGCCGCACAGCCGCCGTGACCTGCCTACGGCCGATAGAGTCTCTCTGTAGCATCCGATGACAATCATGAGAGCATCACAGGCCCAATGCGTATATAAAGGTATCTGAGAGCGACCCGCATAGTTAGCAGGTTATCTGGCTTAATCATACAAATAACTATGGAGGAGCTGTGGGGAAGTATCCCCGATTTGTGCCCAACTGAGGGATAGGGGCTGGGGAGACAAGGCTTGGTTAGGTTATCTGGCTACTGGTCCGAGGTGTCATCTACGTGTATTTTTTCTTGTACGGTCCGGTTTCTTTTTTTTTATCTTCATATTTAAATTGGACCAAGCATTGTTATTGGATACAGCTGGTGTTTTCACTCTCATAAATGGAGTGTTTGGTATTATATCTGGGCTTAAACTGCACATTGATACAACCGATTGAGAGGTACCATCTATACCACAATATAGGAATTGGTATAGACCGCAGATTTGCTTTATCTCTGCTCACACAGTGAACATCAGCTCCATCAGCCAAGACATCTGCTAGAAGCACAGGTCCCTGCCCAATACAGCCAAGTGAACTGTGAGTAGCATATTTGAAACAACCTACTTCTCTCGCATGAAATGACTGTTATGGAATGTCAGGAACCTAGAGCAGATTATTGCCTTTATTTAGAGTCATTAGTGTGGAAGTCTGAGGGCATAAACAGGAATCAATTAAAATAATATCGTTACCTGTCCAGGGTAGATTTAGTAAAAAACGTTGATAGAGCTGACTAGATGAACAGAGTCATGAAGATCTAAGTCCTATTGATGATGCCAGAGTCTTGATGATGCTTGAGTCCCATGATGATCTGAAGTCTTTTGATAACTGATTTCACAAAAGATGTACATCTTCTGTAACTCTCAGAACGTCGGCTCAGATCTTGACAGGAGTAATAGGTGCTATGTCAGTGTTCTTGTACACGTGACCAATTAGTATCAATGAGTCCTTTCCATGGTTCCTTCTATTCTTCCTCCTGCTCATGTCCAGTCACGCATGTTCTCTTCTCTGTTCATGTTCAGTCACCATGTCTCTTCTCTGATCATGTCAGTCCACCAGTTCACTCACCGTTCACTGTCATGTCAGGAGTCACCAATGTCTCTTCTTGTGTGTATGTATTTTGGTTTTCCTTCTATTTATGTTTTTACCCTGTGGATTCCGGAATAAGGACGTGCCTATGTCATGCTATACAAGAAGTATTAATGTTTCGTGTGATAACCCGTTAATTCCCTCCACAAGGAGCATAGTTCTTGCGAACTAACTTAAGGCCCAACGGCCCCTGTCCCTCATTGTTGTATCCTATCCAACTCTAGCGCCATTTATTCTCATCTCTTGGTTCCACTGACAAGACTTGACTTGTTACTTGGGTCATCAGCCACACATTACTGACCTTGTCATACCTGCAATCTTTCCGAGTTCTACGAAATTCACCTTTTTGTATGAGACTTTATTAAAGGCTTGGTTTTTTTATATTGTCGTGATGTTTTACAGCCTGTTGTATAACTATAAAAACCTATGTGTACTGTCAGGCGAGCTGCCGTTGTGTTTACCTACCTGTCGGGTAACTATTAAAAACTATGGTTACATCCAGCGTGAGGACCACTGTTAGTACACCTGTTTGAAAGGTAACTATAAAAACTTACTGTTATATTTCTCTGCTGCGAGTCCGATAGTTTTTACCGAACGACCTGTGGTGAAGTTGGATTGATTATAGAATATAGGTTGAGGTGACTTAGTGTGTACATGTGACATGTGTAGATCCCAGCTGTGAAAGGTATAATATATCTGAAGAACGATTACAGTTGTTATTATAAATAACCGCTTAACTTGGCTAGTCGCTGGCCAGATAAAATAAAAAAGGGGGGTGGTAAAAAAAGGGGAAAAAAAAAAAAACAGTATGTATATCCTCAGTCAGAAATTATTCTGGATAGTGTGGATGACTACGTTATGTTCTAGGGTAAGTGGTATGCTGAAGTGTAAAGTCATAACAACAACAGACAAGATAAGAGCCAATTTAATATTATTCCAACAAACCACTTTGCTACAACAACACTGGTGACACTACAACATTACATATTAATAACACTCTACAAAGGATATCTTAAAAGGAGTCACTGATAACTTACTTTCAAATAACAATATGTATTCATTGCTGTGCAATGAAATGAAATGATGTGTCCTGATTCAAATACAAAGGGAACCAGGAATCACAATCAATTTTAATTACAAGTTATATGTACAGAATTATCAATATGAATATTGTAGTGACATATATTATTAAAAGTATCCTATGTGTGTCAGTTGTGTAGTAGTAATATGAGGTAATACTGGTTTTGTTTTGTTCAAGCTCTTGGTATTTGGAATGTTGTCATTTCATGACTTCAATAGTTTGTCTTAGGGGGGGGGAACAAGTATTGGTGAGATGTTCTCAGGTTACCCTGGATTTTAAAAAACAATTAATTAATTCCCCTCTTAATGTTTTATTTACAAGGGTCATTTTTTAAAAAGATGGGGGTGGGGGGGAAAACATAATTTTTGAGGCTCAGCTGGCCAAACATCAGCTATAAACCCCCTTGCGTGATGCGGGCAGGAAAAAAAAAGGCACTCCCCCCCTCTGCCTCGATTTTCTCCCCTGGGCTCTGGAGACCCACCTCACTGATAGCTAAGCCTAAATGGGGGACCAATGGAGTATGCTTGTCCGACTCCTGGGATTTATCAGCAAAGCTCCTGACCAACAGGTCAGCTGCTGCTTAATAACCAAAATCCAAAGAACCACGGGTCCCCTGAAAACAACCAAGAAAAGGTAATGTACCCTTCCCTAACTTCAGCAAACTAAATAGCCCAACTCTTTCTTTTTCACACCTGATTCCACAATACATCACAAACAACCATTGAGTTCATGTTAAGCGTTTGGCCCCCCAACTGGCCCCCCCACCCAGCTTTCAACTGAAAATACTTTAATTACCAGTATAAACGACCCCTTAATGTTTTTACTTCACGCCTCTGCACTTTCATCCAGCATTAATTCTCTTTCTAGTCAATAATCTAAGGTGTCTCAGTGTACTGTTATGGGGCCATTCCATGCCGTTTTTAACTTTCCCCTCCGACACCTTCTGTTTCCAGGCTTGGAGGCATAATAAAGGCCTTTACATCAAGTTTGGCCTACCCAAACTGAACTACATATATATACATTGCAAATAAATTAACAATTCCACAATTTCAAGTTTTTTCATTAAAAAAGAAACTGAGAGACTGTTTTTCAAGCTTACCACCACAATTTTCAAGAAATGGGAAAAACAACACAGGATTAAGATACGTTGTTTAGCAAATGAATTTTCCTGGGCACATATTTACTGGTCACCAAATTTTCCCATGCCCCTGCTTTATGTTTCCCAATAAAACTGCCAGGCTTTATTTATTTAGCAAAAATAGATGAAGCTGGCCCCCCTTCAACGCAATCTGTTGCTTAATCAAGCCTCTTAGTTTGAAAACTAGATTGGGCACTCGAACTAAACCGCTGCCCCTAAGTGGGTTTCAGAACTAACTAATGGAGCCATGGGGGGTGATCCCTTGGGCCAATGGGGCAAGCCTGGGGGGGGACGTTAACGAACGACAAGTGTTTTTTTGAAAAAAATTGTTACCTTTCCCTACGTCTCCCCCTACACCCACCCAAGAAATAGAATAGCTATAATTATTATAAGTCCCCCCCCCTATACCCCCAATCGTTGTTTACGCCCTTAAACAAATTACCTCACAAATTTTGTCCCAAGCCAAGATTTAACACTGGTTTAAAAGGCTTATTAAAAAATCTTCCGTAACTAATTAACGGTTTTTGTTTAAATATTTTTCTCCAAAAAAACACGTACAATGGTGGTTTCAAAAAAATCTTATGCCAACTGAGCGATTTCTGATATTTGCTGTTGTCTGAAAGGCAGCCCCACTCATTTTATTTTTTTGGCTATAACCTTTTTTTGTAATTAATGTCCTAGACTAATTTGCCATAACGTATATTTTACATGTTACCTTTGTCAGCCAAGTCCCCCCCCTAAAGGTAAAAAAACCCAAATATATTACCAAAATTTTTTAAAAGAGCTAAGTGGCTGCGATTTTTTTCAAAATATGCAATTCCTAGTCCTTCTAGGTTAGTGTTTTTTTCCCTGTTTTTATCGAAGATGTGCCTTTGTTCCCCCCCCTGGGACTAATGTAAGGTTTTTCAAACGTAAACCCAAAATCAATTGTTATCCTTTTTCCCCTAATAAGCGTTTTTTTTCAATTTTTAAAAACCTAACTCTGGGAAGGGTAGTGAAATTTTATCACCTGTTCTGTCCCCCCGTTGAAAAAGTTAGTGCAAAATGAAGTGGGGGCCTTACCACGCGTGATAGTAGCTAGCATTTATGATTTTACGTCCCTTTTATGTTTGGGGGGTGGCCATTACTGTAGCGGATCGAACGCGTGTTTAGTGCGTTTCATGTGCGTTCCCCATGATTTTTTCTGCCCCTCCCCCCATCTCCCTTTCTCGCTATCCTTTATGTCCCCCATCCTGTTTCGTTCAGTGTTTTTTGGTAACGTAAGTGTATTAATTAAATGTTAGGATTAAAATTTAGGTAAAAGCTTACGCAGTGTCATCCCCCTCAAATGTTTTTCCTTAGAAAAATGCAGCACAACGTTGATATTTTTTTAATGTGTGGTTATTTGTGGAAAACGCATTTGTAAGTATGGTTAGTTTTTGGGGGGGGCCTATTAGGCCCCTTTTATATCAACACGTGAAAAAGCGATTATACAATTTGCAGACGAAACAGAAAAGTGCCAATGGGGGATTTTCGAGTACTGTTCAATATTGTGACAGAGGCACTTGTCATTTTACCATACCATTCTTCCCCTACTTTTCTTACTTTAATTAATTATATGACCTATTTATTAGGCTCTTTTATATTTACCAAATGATAATTTATATATGTGGATTAGAATATTTCACGACACCCCCCCCTCTTAAAAACAGAGACATATAACATGTCCAGTTCCTTAATTCTATACAAACACACATAGAGAAATTTATTATTAATAGTATCTGGGGTTTACTTGATTATGGTGATTCTCATCAGCATGAAGGTGAAATGACGGAAACGGATGGCGGCTTAAAAAATCCGCTCCCAAATTGGTTTTTCCAGATATATACTCAATGCTAAAATTATATATGGAGCCAAAAGTAAAGACCACAATCCGTGAGTAACCTGGAGTTCTCCATGCAGATTCCTAGAACCCTGTGCTAAAAACGATAAAGGTTTGTGGTCAGTTTGCAACTTAAATGCCTTCCCATATAGATAAATATTGAATTTCTTTATTGCCCATATTACTGCAAGACATTCTTTTTCGCTAGTTGAGTAGTTGATTTCAGCTTTATTCAACTTTCTGCTAGCATATGCCACTGGGCTTAATTCCCCATCCAATGCATGTGATTTCTGTAGTAGAGTTGCACCTAACCCAATATTACTTGCATCCGTCCTTACTATGAATTCTTGACTTAAGTCAGGTAATTTCAAAATGGGTTTACTTGTGAGCTTTTCCTTCAATTCTTGGTAAGTCATTTCACATTGTGGTGTCCATGTAATGCGATCTGGATGTCCTTTACGTGTCAATTCAGTTAACGGTGCACATAATGGAATTAAAGTTTATTGATATACTTTTGGTAGAAACCACATAATGAGACAAAGGATCTCACGTCCTTCTTGGTTTGTGGTCTCGGGGCTTTCTGTAGTTTCTCTAAATTCTTTGGGTCAGGGGTCATGTTTCCCTGATAAACTGTGTGTCCCAAAAATTCCAATTCTTTACATCCAACGCAACATTTGGTTGGTCGGGCTGTTAAATTTGCCTCCCTAAGTCGATTAAACAGCATGTTCAGAGAGTCAATGTGTTCCTCAAATGTTTCTGTTGCTATAAGGATATCATCCATAAAATTTGTTATACAGGGATTATTCAGAGGATCCAATAATTTTCTCATCATTCTAGAGAAGAAGACACACTAGGCGCATTCATTCTTCAATCCAAATGGCAATCTATTAAACTCATAGTGTCCTTCTGAGGTACTAAAAGCTAGGTATGGTCTAACCTCAGGCTTTACTGGAATCTGATAGTATCCTTTACTCAGATCCACTTTTGAGAAATATTTAGCTTTATTTAGTCTGGCAAACAACTGATTTGTATCCGGCAATGGATCCACCTGTCCTTCTGTAATAGCATTCAGTCTCCTGTAATCTATACAGAGTCTATGTTCTCCAGAGGGCTTCCTTAAGAGAGTACAACACCGGAACTATACGAAGATTCACTGTGCGAAATAATTCCTTCCTTCAACAGATAGTCTATCTCTTCCTTCAAAGCTTTCTCCTTAGCAAACGGAATCGAATATGGTTTCATACAGACAGGTGTGTGTGGGTCTATCAGTTTCATATCATATTCCAATAGGTTTTGTATGCCCTGGTCGGTCGGTCTGTTAACACCTCTGCATGATTATTTAGAACCTGTTTGCACTCTCTCTTTCTGAGTTTTCGTTAAATGTGTACTGATTTTCACCTGTGCTGCTGCTGTCTCACAGGGGGTGTAATGGGATATTCAAATGATGAAAGTGGTTCCTTTTTCATCTCCATGGCGATGGACAAGGTCAACAAGTGTGTCTCTTCCTGATGTTCTCTTTCCAAATATTTCTTCAGGAGATTCACATGATAGATTTTTTCTTTCCCCTTCTTATCTATCTTATAATTTGTTCTAGACAACTTCTCTAGAACTGTATATGGACCCTGCCATCCAATTTGTAACTTATTCTGACTCCCGGGCAAAAGAAGCAGTACCTTCTCTCCCACAGCCAAATTTCTGTCTTTCGCCTTCCTGTTATAATAGGCAGCATGTTTCTTCCTGGCTTGTTTCAAATTTTTCATTGGCAAGTTTCCAGCCAGTTTTTAACCGAGTGGTCAGCTCATTCACACATATTGGTATGAAGATGTAATGTTTTTTCCTCTGCCTTTTCATCATCAGTCCACGTTCTTAACAAAGCTTCGAGTGGACCTTTTATTGGCCTTCCAAACAATAATGTTGCCGGGGCCATACCGGTTGAACTATGGGGTACCTCCCGATAAGCAAAGAGGGCGGCGTGCAGGTACTGGTCCCATGTATCTGGTTTTTTTTTTTCGTGTGCCAACTTTCTCAGGATCGACATCAATGTGCCGTTAAATCTTTCCACTTGGCCGTTCCCTTGGGGATGATACACACTACAATGGAAGTGTTTGGCCTGGAAGATCCTGAAAACTTCTTCCAAGTTAGTTTCCCCTTGAACTGAGAGCCATTATCAGTCAAGATTTGATTGGGAAAGCCTAACCTGGTGAAAATTGTGAGCAATGCCTCTGCCACATGTTTAGAATCAATCGATGACAGGGCTACTGCCTCTCCCCACATAGAACAAGTGTCCACCAGAGTCAGAATGTAGCTGTTCCTTCTCTTGGTTCGGGTGAGAGGTCCCACAAGATCCACGGCAACTCTCTCAAAGGGTGTTCCCACTATGGGCATTTCCCCCAGAGTTGCTGGTGCAGTCCAATGTTTAGGTGCTACTCGTTGGCACTCTGGACAGGATTTTACATATCGTTTGATATCTTCAGTTATTCCTGGCCAGAAATAGTGACAAGCTATTCGCTGTCCTGTTGCGCTGATTCCCCATATGACCACTGAAGGGAATCGCATGCCCTAGTTCCAACACTTTAGTCCTATATGAAGTGGGAAGAACCAGCTGTCCGTGACCATTGGATTCAGATCCAGCCTTCCTATATATATCAGTTTGTTCTTCATATAAATACTCTCCCTTGCCTGGAGGTGTATGAGATTTGGGCAACTTCTTGAAACATGGCTTGAGTGTTTTGTCCTCAGCCTGTGCCTTCCTCATCTCATCTGGGTGAGTATTTATGGGATTATCCTCCTCCTTTTTTTGACTGTGATCTGGTCTGCACTGTTGCCAATATCACAGGTCTCTTGGGATTCCCCAAGAAGACATATCTACACCCCAATATTAGAGGGTAGATTGGCTCATTTATCACTGCTGCTTTTATGATTCCTTCCACATATCGCGTTTTCACTTTTATTCGGGCGACGGGAAGTGTCATGGTAGCTACATCCTTGGTTGCAGTTTGAATCTCCACTGTTTCTGTGGTGTATTGATCGTCCTGCACCAGGTGAGAACTCACAACGGAATCGTAATCTAAACCGGTATCATATAAACATCTTATAGTGACACCATTACAGATGACATCTTCACACACTGGGGGGTGGTATGGTTTCCTGTTTTAGTTAGGTTCCTGTAGTTCCCTTCAGGGTTTTGACACCTTCTTCTTTTCCTTTTTCCCCGATGTCATAGCAGCAAAATGAGGAGGTTTCCTTCTACAATGGTCAGTGTCATGATTGTTCATCTTACAATTTTTCCACCACCTTTTTCCTTGGTTGAAAGATTTTCTTTCATCATATTTCCTTTCATCGAATTGTGGGAATTTATTTTTATTTTCATACCGTGGCCTATCAAATTGGTGCTTACCTTTATTTTGATCCTTAGGATCAAATTTATTAAAGTTCTGTGGTGCCCTAAAGTTATCCACTTGTTTCTTTTTATTACCTGTTACCTCTGCTTGAGCTGCTTGATACCTTTCAGCAACATTTAGCAACTCATCCAGCCTCTCTGCACCTTGTTCCATGAGAAACTTTCTCAGGTCTGGAGCCATGGACTCTTTAAATTGCTCTATAAGGACCATTTCCTTAAGATCTTGGGTTTTCCCCAGAGAAGTCCATTTCTCCAAGTATGTCTCTATTCGTGCAGAGAACTGGTGATAGGTTTCACCTGACAGTAGTTATTTAGCATTCCTAAATTTTTTTCCTATAAAATTCTGTGCATTCATTCCTTTTCATCTAATCTAAACAAAAGAGCCCTGCTGCATGACACCCTTTAGCATGTCATAATTTTTCCTGATCACCTCTGCTCATTTTTGCAAAAACTTCATAAGCTATGGCTGCCCCACGAAGTCCTTGAGATAACTTTAAGCTCCACCTTGTCAGTGGCCTCTCTATACCCATACGTGGTAGCGTAAAGAGTATCATAAACAACTATTTAAACTTAGCTCTCTATAGATCATTTCGTCTTTCTCAACCAAAAATGATCTAAATGAAAATTCAATAGCCATTGCATATGTGAGCTTGACCTGGAGGTCCTGGCACAGTGGCAGCATCAGAAGGAGCAAAGGGACTTGGGCACATTTTTTCAAGGAGCAATGGCCGTTGAAACTCAAAACTCAAACTCAGTCCCGTAGTCGCATATTTAAACTCAATGGTTCCCATTGTGTAAATCTCTTCTTTACCTTTTCTGCTTTCCAGTTCATGCAGGTCTAGTTTTCTGCTCTTTTGAGCGATTGGCTGATGAGCTTCAGCCTCTTTGCTGGCAGCGCTAAATCACCCTTCTCTTCTTGCACCTCTCACATTTCTTTGCAGAGCTATGATCAGACGGGCCTTTCTCTTTTCTCCTTCTGCTATTCAATAATTTCTGCTTCTTCTCTTCTCCTCTTTCTTCAGATTTCTGTAACTTGCCGATCCAGTCCCATCATTTGCAACCTCTTCTTAGTCTTCTAAACCTTCCAAGTCCAGCTTCGTAGTCCTCGCAAATTCGAGCTCTCAAATTGTAAACTTCATAATCATTCCGTAGTAAGCTCATTCAGGCATCTCATCAACTGCCCATCTTTCATTTCGGCTTCTATGAACATCTTCTCTTACATCTCATTTCCATTTCTATTTCCGCGCACAATAAAATAATGTTCCACTAGTATCCTGTATAGTGACATCTAGGCAACCATAACTTGCAACCCATTCCTAATCAACTCAACTCCTTTTTGCAATTCCTGAACAGCAAGCGCATCGACAAGTTTTGCGCCCTTTCACTGTTAATGAATTACTATTCGACCCTGTAAGGTTTATACATTCTAAGATACATCCTAACAAACAATTCCAAACTCCCTAAAGTATTATTGAGATTAAATAAAATGAGTGTAATAGACCGATACAACATCCCAGTCACTAGACAAGCCGAGACCCAACCAAATCACAACAACCTTTAATTTTTTAACTCAAACCCAATGTGTATGTACACTTTTAATTCCCATATATTCCCTGAAGTGACTTGGTACCACTGGCCCAATATTCAACACATTAAATACATATCTTAAAGATTCAAAATCTTCCCAAATAATGCGACTCATTAGACCCCCAATACCTTATGTCAACAACCAAGTGGGACGTCAAATACCTATACCCAACAATTTACCAGGACTTAGTGTACTGAACAAGAGATCACTTTGTGGAAAGGTAAGATATATATCTGTATAAGATGAGAACTACTCAGCGGAAGTAAATGTCAATTATCTTCTCAAAATAACTTTCCGTTACTGCCTCTGACCTGGGATTCCACACCAAATGTATAAGATACCCCTATCTCCCCCAGTCCAGAAATTATTCTGGAATATAGAAGTGACACTGACAAACATTTACTAAAAAAACTAGGTGTATTGTCAAGAATGGTGAAGTGTAAGTTGTCCAACAACAACAAATCACACGGATAAACAATTTAAATTTTTATCCACTACACACCTTGACAACACATGGACATGAAACATCTCTCACATACTATATAATCACAAACCTAAATACAATGTGATAACGTTTAAAAGAGTTCACTGATAACTTTTCAAATATAACCCAATATGTAAAATGCATTTTCATTGTGCTGGTGAATCACATGAATGTATTGTTTCCTGAGAATATTAAAAAAATTAATAAGTGGGAACAGGAAATATTCACTAAACAGATTTAATTATCAATGTTATGGACCAACCCGCACCATTGCTGGTACGAATTTACATTCAATAAGAATATGTACCCCTATGTACGAGATTGCATATATTATTAAACCTACATATGATGTGTTCCAGTTCTCTGAGTAAACTTAAAATGGCGTTATCCGACCTACTCGGCATTTGGTATTTCTGCGTCAATCCATCCACTTCGACTAAACCTTGTGTATCATGACTATCAGAATAGTTTGCTTCCAATGTGAAACAATTATCCCGCTGGACCAGAATTTCCCATCACCATACTAAAGAAAAGGTATACAACTGATATTTACATATAAACAATCCTTCAAACTTCCCCTCCATAAGTTTATGATCACATGTTAATTCTATTACCAAGGACATTAGTACAATTATGGGGGTACATAAATTCATGCAGCTCTCAGCTATGGCCCACCAGTCAGCTTACAATACGAGTTACGTGCCCCGTTGATGCGTCTAGTGTTCAGGAAACTATGAACCTCCTCTGCTCTGAATGAATCTTCACCCATGGAGACTCCCGGCTGACACGAACCCGGGGATGTCAGCCAGAGTCGGTGGGAAGGTGATAGCTAAACTGGACCTACAAGGACTAGTACTCGCTGTCCGACGTACAGGATCTATTCAGCTCACGATGCTCAGAGATCCATCTAATACATGCTTCGCTCAATACCAATCAAGAAGTCCAAGGGACAACGGTACACCCTTGAAAAACAAGAAAGGATGTACCTTCTACTAACTCATAACCAACTTATACTCTCTATTCTTACACTAGAGCATCAATACATCCACAATAACTTGAGTTCAGCGCGTTAGGAGCCAGAACTGTTCACTTCCATCTGAGTTATACTTTATTACACCAGTATTACCCCCGCCCCTCATTAATCGGTTACTACGCCTCTGCACTACCATGCATTAAATTTCTGTCGTGGGATCAATAGTGTACAATTGTGTGTTTGTGTGTTGAGTTGCGTGCTGTACTTTTGTATTTTGTTATGGGCCACTTCCATCCCCCCGTTAGTTCCCTTTCCTCCACGACACCTTCTGTTAAGGTGCTGGAGCCCATTATGCTACAGGGCTTTACTTTTCATGATCCTTTGCTCCATCTGAAACTTGAACTACACATAGTATACAAAAGGCATAAATTAACAATTCACATTCAATTTTTGCATTATAAGATACTGAATGTTTTCAAGCTCTACCACCATTCATCCCAGTAGAAATATCACATACAGGAATACGTTGACTCGGAATAGCAATGAAATCTTTCTGGCACATAATCATGGTTCACAATTCCCCATCATGCTACACAGTTTCCAGGCCTTTTATTTAGCCAAAATAATGACTGGTGCCTTCAAGCCACGGTGGGTTGCTTTATCAAGCTTATTATGAACAAGTAGGTCCCTGGGAAACAAACTGCGTCCTAAAGTGATTATAATCGCAGCGATTCTAGTGTGGCCAATGTCAAGCCACGTTCCGCTTTTCGCTTCAAGTGCTTCATAAGTAAAAAAATTCAGCCGTATATACCGATCCTAAGTCTCGGCCCCTAACAACCAAGCTTCATGATAGTCATCGTATATAGTCCGACTAATCGTCAGTTTAATCCTTCATACAAAATCATTCCATGCCCAATCAGGTTCAAATGTAACCTTGTGGCCCACCATCCGTACTAATTGCAGAGCCGCATTTAAAAAATTACCACTGAGCGCTTCTCGATTTATTGCAAGGATGTGTGTCTATTTGGTCTTACGCACCAATCATTTTATTTTGGCTATCACCTTGTAGATTAACCTTTCCAGTTAGACTCAATATTGGCAATAACACTCTACACAAACAAATTCCAACACGCTCTGACGGGGGTTCGATAGAGATCAAGCCCCAAAACTCCAGTTTAATATTATTTTATATACCCCTCAGTATTCCTAAGTGGCTTAGTCCAATAATATCTCAATTTAGATCATACTTGTACCGAGGTGTCCAGGTAAAAGTAATTATAATTCCATATATAATATTTGCTGCCCATGGGTACCTTTAAATGTTATTCAAATTTTTTTATTATACCCGGCATTTTAATTTTCCTTATCCTTTAAAAATTCCTTGACTATTAAGCTAACTTTTTTTCTATTTTTTTATAATCTATTAATATCTCCTTTATTAACTCTGGAAGTTTTTCTCGTTTATTCAAACACAGTCTATTTCTCTAAAAAATGTTAGTAAAAAATAAAGATAAACTGGCCTTACACGCTATAAAAAAAAAAAAAAAATAAAAAAAAAAAAGAAAAAAAAAAAATAAATTAAAAAAATTTATTATCGCTTATAAGCTCTCTTTTCGTTGGTTTTGAGGCGAACGTTGTTTTAATTTTGCAAATGCGAGTTCATGAGATTTTCAACCTCCCCCCCTTTTTTTTTTTCCATTTTTTCTATCCATTCAAGACCCGAATTACTTTTAAGTTTCACTTCTTTTTTCTGCCCTTTGTAAAAAAACGTAAATTACACCCTAATCTAAGCAGATGAATTACACCCCCGTTGTTTTTTTTATGAGCATATTAGTGTCAATTCCCTCATTGTGACAGCACATTGTTTTTTACCATTGTTCTTTTTCTGATTTTTGTTTTTGTTTTATTTTTTTGAGTTTTTTATTTTTTTACGCTTTTCAGTTATTTAGTTGCATTTAATGGTAGTTCGATATTATTCACGTGTAAAACCTGTTGTAGTTACAATGGTGGGGTCATGAAAATATGATTTTAAAACAAATTTGTAATTAGTTGGATGTAGGGGGGTCATAGTGACAAGCAATGTTGTTTACCTATGGTACTTCAATTCCTTCTTTACTTACCTGATTTGTAGGTAACAATTAAATACATAGGGGATCTTCTCTTCTTTTCGAATTACCCCTTTTTTCCACACTGTTGTAGGCCATGGGCATCAAATCATTTATGTGTATTCAGCTTATACATTCAAAAACTTGAAACACCTCAATGTAAGTAAACGATAAAACTGTGGTATTTTCTATCGAATCATTCTAGTTCCCCTAATCATACACCATCAATAATTACGCCAAATCACCCAAATACGTGAAACCCATATTGGACAATTCACCACACAGATACCCCACCACATTTTACACAACACCACTAACAAAAACCAAAAAAAAATAAAATTTGTGTCCAATAAAAAAAACTCAATGTCCATTTTCACATATAGAGCACGGTAAATACCATAACTATACAACCGTATGAATACCACAAAAAAGCAAAATAAACAATAAAAAAAAACAAATATGGTCGATTTTAGTGGCTGATGCCTTGTATTAGCCGGGACTTATTGTAGTTACAGGCGTAAACTAAAAAACTTATTGTTAATTTCTGCGAAATGCCATTGTTTAACACCTATAGTGTAAGGTAACTCATAAAGAACTATGGTATTTCATGGTGATTGCTCCGTGTTAACACCTGTTTGTAGCGCCTAACTAGTAAAATCAATAGTGTTACTAATTCAACGATGCCTTGTTTATCCACCTAATGCTGCGCGTAAACTATTAAAACTAATGATTATTTCAGCGATGTACTCGTTTTAGTATACACCTGTTTGTAGGTAACTATATAAAATACTATGGTATGTCAGCTATGCCACTTTAACCCCGTTTTTGGTTAACTATAAAAACAATGTTATTTCAAGCGATGCCATGTTTATCAACCTCGTTGTATAGTGTAACTAATAAAAAGATAGATCTATGGATATTTTCAGCGAATTCCATGTTTTAACCTGTAGTAGGTAACTATAAATAAACTATGGTAATTTCTCAGCGATTCCCCCTGTTTACCCTGACCTATTAGTAAAAAGGTAACTATAAAAACTATGTATTATCAAACGATGGGCGAGCGGTCGTGTGCCCATCCTGATAGTTTATGTGTAAAATTGTAGCGTTTGACTTTGTGGTTTTACAGGACTATCTCTCTACAGCGCACAGGAAACAACAATCCATCCTCGTGCTCCCGCTCGTTACCTCCCTTAAGATCCACACATGGAGGAGTACTCAGCACAGCTGCCTATTGAAACTCCATAGCACACCGGCGAGGGCTCCAATGGTCTTTTTATACATGAATCAGAAATCTATAAATATTTTTGTGATGTACGATATTTTGTGGGGGATACTTTTGTAAAATTTTACCAGGCATACGACCGTATGGTAGGTATGCCTACGTCATTTACGATTCCGACCTGCCCAGTGTACCCCCCCCCCCCCCCCCCCCCCCCCCTTATGAGACATTTTAACGCCGCAACGTACTTGACACACGTCGTGATCTCCTATATTTTTTTTCTTCGGGCCCTTACCCGAGGAAGACGTCGTCATCTAGATACTACTACGCCCACGGATGGTTCAGAAGGAAGTTATGACATCATTTACGAAACCAATAAAAAGAGACTGATTCAATCAATTTATATACCGTGTACTGTGGAGTGCAACCCGGTACCTTAGAATTATTTAGAGGCGGAACGCCAAACGCCTTAGCCACTCCGACCCCCATCTGCCCTGTAACGTTAACGTCGTCATAACGCCAATTTTCTTTAAGAGTGATATACGGTATATGTACACATATGGACATACGAAAATTAAGGAATCCTGAGTGGTTGTATAACTAGTTTCGGTTCTATGAATGAAAATATCTGAAGTTTGAGTGAACTCTTGCTGTTTCAATAGTTACCGTTGATTGACACCAAAACTGTTTAACGTGTTAACATAAAAAGGCTGAAGAGTTTAGCTTTTTATATAACTCGCCACATTTAGGACCCACGTGCCAGTGGAGTTGCATAGAAAAAATAATCCTTATCCTTTATACTTTGTGACATGCGCCATTAATATAGTACCGAATGGTACATTGTAAATCATTGAGTTGAACACAAGTCAGTCGCTAATCAGCCAAACCGAGGCTGCAAATTCTCCTAATAAATAAAAAAAAGATGCGAAGACGACGCTGCGCGTATTGGATATCCCACACACACACACACACTAGAAGGAAACCCTGAGTAGTGACTCGTTCTACAAGGTGCCAGTGTTTTAATAATCTGGCCTTCACCACTTTCCGAGGTTTTTTTTTTTTTTTTTTTTTTTTATTTTTTTTTTTTTTTTTTTTTTTTTTTTTTTTTTATTTATTGAATTTTTTTTTTTTTTCGACGAGTTAAGGGCAGGTAACGATGAGTCGATGTTACATGTGAAACCCACAACAAGGAGCAAGATAACTGATATGAGCAGAACGCGGATAGTGTGATCAGGACGACAATGGGCCGATATAACTTATGAGATGACCATTTGTCATGTGACAGACGACATGGTGGCAGATAATGTATGGAGCTTGAATGCTTATGTGACAGGACGACATGGGCCAGATAATTAAAGGAAGTAGTATGTCCAGGTGGTGACATGACACATGGGCAGTAATTATGTAGTATTAGTCAGTGACAGGAAAACGACATGGGCAGTATAATTAAGTATTTTGATGTCATGTGGAAAGGACTGACATGTGGCAGATAAATATGTAGTTGTGAAGTCCATGTTGTACGAGGGAGGTATTGGTCGTTCGTCTTATGTGAAGCTATGCTTTCTATGAGGAGCCAAACAAAATTGAACATGATTGGATTTGGGAACCGAGTCACTAGACGCTGTCTTAGAGTCAAACAATATGACGGTTATGAATCCATTTTTAAATATGTTTATAAAATACATTTACATAATCATTTAAAAAAAAAAATAAAGTCATCCATGTTGTCATTGTTATAAGTGATGTTATCGTGACTGAGTAGTGACAACAAAAATTTTGTATTGTGAACTTGGGTCTACAGAGGTTCTTCTTCCTATAAGGCGTTGTGTTTGGGAAATTAATATAATTTTTCGAATGGGTTTTGGGCGTCTACGTATAGTGGTAGTGTATACTTACTTAACCTGGTTGTGAAAAATAATTTATATATATTTTCTACTTTGGGACGTCAAGGTTCAATTATTATCACTAAATATGTAGCTGAACTTCAAGCATAAGCAAGTGAGTCAACGTTGAACATAACTTCACTCCTCAACAGAGAACCAAAGATTAATTCATCAGAAAAGTCAATGTGTATAAGCAAGAGAACTGTCCCAATTTCCTTTATTTAATTATCGTTCAGTGATACTTGCCTTATCTTGTGGTTATCAGATTCTCATTGAATCAATGGAGGTACAGTATAGACATAGATATCACTACACAGATTGTGGTTCGAACAACTGGGCGACAATAGAGCGCTGTGATGATTAATAAGGAACCTGCGGAAGGAAATAAATCCTTCTGAACCTCCTTTTCCTACAATTTCGATTTCATAGCTACCGGTAAATAACCGTTATTAGCATTATCCGCTTACCTCTGTAGTCATAATTGTATATAAAAACTGTAATTCTTACGTAGGAAGAAAATTACTGGTTGATTTCTCATCAAATTACTTCCAGATGTAGCAATTAGCGTAAACATTGTAATTCTGTTTTTCCTGTAGCATTTTTGAATAGTTGCAATAGACCAAGTCTACTTTTTCTACCAACCCCCCCTAATAACTCTTTGGTCCATGAGTGTCCATTGTTTTACTGTTCAATGAAAAATAAACGACTGGACACTCGTCCGAGCCTTGAGCAACCGTTACTATATTACTCCCATTATTTTCTATGTTGAATGTATAAACGACCTTGTCTCAATGTAAAGATCATCTCGATTAATGTATTCCATCGGGATCAAGTAATAATTATACGGAAAACGTAGTTTGATGGATAATGGCAATCTCCGATAAATCCAGGGGTATCTAATCAGCCAATGATGATAACAATTTTTTATTTCTATCACAGATCTTGTGAGCTCTTTTCCTCCCCGTTAACACCGGTCATCATCCATAAAAAAATCTACTGATGCAAGTTCTACGTCACAGATTACCCAATGAAGTACTCCTATACTACCAGCCTCACGGCCGTAGCGTGATGAGGAATCATTGTTCTCCCGACCACCAAAATGTCTTTATTGTTGACGTGTCATCATTAACCATCTGTCATTTCCCCTTCACACTTAGTTTGTTTACAGCCTCAAGCTGATCGTTTACGGACTAGAACGACATTGACCTTAAAGCAATGTCTTGACAACTGAAATGCTGTCACCAGATGTTTCAGACACGATCTTTTGGTGCAAAATCAAGGAGAATGCTCATCTTGCTGGTTGTTGCTTTTTAAATTATTTTATTAGGGTCATATAATATATTCCTCTGTTGCCTCAACAAAAAACAGACCGAGGCATTTCGACATATCTAAATGTATTTCCCTATATTATTTTTTTTTGTTGACAAATTTAAGATTTCTTTACATTTTTTAGTTTTTTAGTTGTTTTAACAACTGCCTTGGCCATGTTCCACATTGGTAATTGTTTCACACATGGATATCCAGCCTGTCCTCCTATGAATACGTTAGTGCCGCGGCTTGGTGTCCCCGTCGGACGACTGCCTAGCTGGTCCTAAAGGTGTCAAGTATATCCTCATAGCAAATCTTGTCTTAGGGAAGCGTGAAGTGTTAGTACAGCATTGTGGGCTCCCACAAGATGGTGCGATACGGCACCTTTGTGGTTAGGAGGTTGGGGTGGGTGGGAGTGTTTTGGCAAAGAGCGTTGCGTTCAATAGGTAAGCGGTGTGATGGTTGAGACTTGTCGAATGATAATATTAAACAACAAATGGCTCAACATATTGCTGATGGTATTTGGCCCAAAAAAAAATCAGAGAATCTTTCTTAGGTATATCGTGTGGAAAGAGGACTATCACGACATTTCCTTCTCTGTTACTCTCCAGCATTCCGCACCACAGAGAAGCACAGAAAGTACACAGCTGTCATATAATCTTATTAATTTTGTGTGTTTATGTGTTGGTACTCGGGAGACTGCCATAATAATTTTAGACATCTTACTGTTTTCCAGCTTCCTTGAGATTCCTGTAATTGTATTATGGTGTTCAGGATTTTCCTACATTGAGATGTCATGACCTCTGTGGAGTCAGCCAAGAGGACTTGTACACCCAACATAAAGAGCTGGTGTGCAACCTGGTTAAGTTTTTGTTGTGGCCATGTCCTCACTGGAGTTTGTTGTGACCATTGTCCCTCAGAGAGTAGACCACGATAGCCATCACATAGAACAGCTTTAATGCTAGGACACCTGAAGGATAAGCAAAAGAGAGGCCGCGAACCAAAAACAACATGAACGGAGAATTGAGGTAGGCCCGAGAAGATGCAAAGGAATGAACTGTAGGCTGGTGCACTGCCCCCCCCGGGGGAAAAAAGGGATGGACGCCGTCCGAGCAAATGTGGAAGCAGGATTTTGTTTGCGATGCCCTATCAAGACGAGCCATAACATAGCCGTGGATGGTCACTGACCGTCTTTCACAGTTGGACCGGTTTAAGGATTCATACAAGAAGATTCAATATGAAACGCTATACAAGTAAAAAGCAAATTTGTGATTATACATGGCCCTGACCAGCAATTACAAGAATATGAAACCTGAAAAAGCCCTTAACCTCACCAAATCGTTCCAGTTTTCTATAATTCCTATAGCAAAGGTTCCAAACAAGTAGTACGCGAACCAGAGGTGCGAAATCATTTCAGTAAGTACTAGGGAATAATTTGCTAATTAACTACATTATCCCTATCAAAATAACTTAGCATGATTGTTTTATGGACTGAATTTATATGGTGTTGCGATCTCTTCCCCACGTCCCGCAGTATCATATTTTACATTTCTTGCGGAGTTACTTGATTACGAGAAGATGTCCAGTGGTCGGCACATTTTCGAATCGCGCTATCAATCAATAATATCTATTTTCTAATAAATTATGACACAATCCCTTCGGAGATAAATTCGTCATGGTTGCTTTAAAGCTTCTCGGCTTTGCTAAGAAAAGGCACAGGTAAAAAATGCTAGAATTGGCCCGGTACAGTTTTCGTGTATTTGTCCCGAGTGTTTGTAGATTAACCTAAGTGGTGGCTGGTCGATAAATCATTACCGCTATTGCGGGACAGTATTACAGACACGCCCTTGACAGTCGGGAATTTTGTAGATAATCTTCCAGTAGAATTATTTAAGAAAATATTAATTGAAAATAAAGATAAGAATTTTATTTGTAATCACTGACTAGAATCAGTACGGACTGGAAATCACACTTTCGCATATTTTGGAAGACATGACTTTTTTCATTAAACTCACAGAAATTCCCTAGTGGACTAATAATTATTTGAATTACCACAACCAAAACACACTTGATTTGAAACGATTGAGGTGGTATTCCGAAACATAGGAAGAACAAAATTCCTGAGATAGTACCCGACCTAAATCGAGAACGAAGTGAACTGTGTGGGGTGGGAAGGTGGGTGCCGAGCCAGAGTTAACACAATACCTCAACCAGACCACACTTTTTTGCAGTTTATAAACACTGTATAAAAATCACCTCTGCGCCAAGAAGAAACTAACCATACCTTAGCCAGAGCTTAAGAATACAGCAGAATTTAATTTACCCAGACCGGACCTTTGTTTGTGAGCATCTTGAGGACATTACAGCCAATGGAAAAACTCAACCATATTAACACGGAAAACTGAATCTGAGGGAAAACTGTGAACACAAAGTCAAAGATGGTAGCTTATAGCTAAAATAAAACCACCACAGAACCCACGTGTAAGAGCATCGTCATCAAGCTGCCCCATAATCTATTTCTGCCAGCATCTAGTGAGCCAAAAAGAATGTGGCGTAAGGTTTGTAAATTTTAAATTTCTAGTATTATTTGCATTATTAACATGTGAACTAATATGTAATAGATACTGTACATTGAATAATATAATATTGTGAAAATTGCTAATTGTGATGATACAATGCCAATTGAGGCTGGCAACCTCAGTAAATAGAATTGATGATTTCATGAACCACCACAAGCCAGGGTGTGGTTGACTTCTATTATTTGTTGAGTTTCTTTACAGAGAAACCAAAAGCAAGTGTATATCCCACGTTCCCGTATAGAGTGAATAATAAAAGAAATGATAAACATATATACTATATTAATCATTTTCGAAACCAGTGTAGTATGTAAATGAACCCACTATGTCAATTCTAAATTGTATAACATTATCCAAACATTGTTAGATAGTTAAAGGGAACATAATTCAATTTAATATTATTAACTTTCCAAACAATGAAAAGTTAAATATACATATGTGATAGTAAGTATTGATCCACATGGCCTAAATATTATCGAAGTATTAAAATATCGTCCAAACAAAAAACAAAACCACTCACCCTTTCTTGGCTTAGTGTGGTAGTGCAGACTTGCAAAATAGAGATAAACAGCATAGTGAAAAATTATTGTGATAAACGGTACCAAGGAATTATAGATAATTATACAAACATAGGTGGAATGAGAAAAGGTAAAAGTAATTTAATGTTCATTCAATGGAAGGAGAAGGCATATTTTATCTTCCTATAGAGAATTGTTGCTATTTAGCCTTTACTTTCGTGGAGATATGACGGACGTACAAATTGAGCATCATGTTAGAGAAGTAAATGTGTGTGTAACATGGACTTTACAAAATTTGCTAAAATTTCATAGACAAAACCGTATTAATAATAACCGAAAATCATAAGATGGAGCAAAAGGTAAGCTAAAGATCAGTCCCATTAACATTAGCACAAGTATGAAGATAGTGTGAGATGCAAGAGGGTTGAGCAGAACGCCTGTTAGATTTATCAGGACTAACTAAGCACACCCTGTGCTCCTGAAGTCTGCAAATATTACACGGTCTAAAAACGGTGGCCTATATTGTTGACTCGTACACGTTGGCATGTAAGAGACGGAGAATCCCATTGGGCCATGTATAAAAAGGCAACATTCGGAAAGATATTAAATCTTCCAACCTGACATAGAACATCAGAGTATAGTATAAAGAGAGAGATGAAAGGAGAGACACGTGGTCCCAAGCAATCATTTACCATATTTGTGTGCCGAGCAGTCATTAATTCATTCCTGGATAACACACAGCGCAATCAGAATTATTGTCATACTAGATTCGCATACCAAGGTCCCCATGCGATGTGTTTATGTGTGTTCTAGTGGAAGACTTTACAAGTGAACACTGCTGTTTAACAATCCCAGAAGACAGACACTGCCATTAACATGTTAAGTAATAGTGGATTTGGGAAATTTCCACCAGCTACGTTGTGTGAGATTATCAAATTAAAGAAAGACGAAGTTATAGGGAAAGAAGAAAAATAGTTCTTCAATACTAGTAGAAAAAATAGACAAGAAATAACATTAGAAATAAAGGAATGATTGTGACTGAACATCTTATGTAATTCCTGAAGTATCCAGAAATTGTATTATTGATTGAAACATCAAGTACCTATTTGTAAATAAAAATGTTCTTCATACATTCATCATTTCATCATCCCCCCAATCATTGCACAAGAAAGACCAATAAGAAGATGTCAATAAAAAATGATTAATTAATTTTTCACCTTCTGCCCCTGACTAGTTCACATTTACATATGTTGCTTTATTAGTTTTAACTTAATTTAATAATTTGAGAAATAACTAAAAAACGCAACATTATTAAATGTACAAGTCAGTGTGAGTTACAATTAATTAATCATTATTTATTGACAATCTATCTTATTGTGTCCTTTCTTGTGCAATTGATTGTGTGATTGTGAAAATAGATGAATGAAATGAATAAAAATTATTAATTACCAAATGTACTTGAGTTTCCAACACAATAATCAATTTCTGGAATCTATCAGAATTACATAATATGTTCAGATCAACTATTTCCTTGATATCTAAAGTTTATTTTCTTTATATCATACAACAAGTAATTGCAGAACTAAATTTTTCTCATCCCAACACTTTACTTTTTTAATTTGATACCTCACAGAAGCTGGTGTGGATGTTCCACATCAATTTACTTAACATGTAAAATGGCGTGTCAGTGGTTACTTCTGAGTATTGAGTGTACACATCAGTGTCACAATAAAGTCCTTCACTAGAACCACCAAACTACTGATGGGCCTAGGATGTGCTAATCCTAGATGACAATAATCTGATGCGCCTGTGTGTCCCATCCAGGAATGCACTATAAAGACTGCCTCGTGTCCCACAAAATGGTTAAATGATCTAGCCTTGACCAGTGTCTCTCCTACACTCCTCTCAATCGTACTTGCTGATGTAGTGTGTGTGAATGTTTAAATAATTCCGCTGTTAAGCCCTTTTATACATGCCCAATTGACGTGTCGGAAGCAAACCAAGGCCACCGTTTTTTTAGACGAGTGAATATTTTGGCATTACATCGAGCAAGGTAGTTTGTTTATTTGGGTGTCCAGAAATTCACCGTCGTATCTGCTGCAACCTCATCACTCCCATCTTCAACTATATCCTGTTACTGGACGGATCATTAGTGCATCCTTTGCAACAATGATTTTTCGTAAAACATTTTGTCTATGAATATTTAGCAAATTTTTTAAATGACCATGTACACACTTTCTTCTAACATGCATGTCTCAATTTACGACGCCATATCCTCCGAAAGTAAGGTCAACATAGCAAACATTTCTTATGAGAAGATAAAAATAGTGCCAACTTCCCTTCATAGAATGCCAATAAATTTCCTTTACCTATATTCACTCATTCCATCTGTTTGAAAATTATATAAATCCATGGTACCGGTAATTAACAAAAATTTTCCTCTGCTGTTTACTCTATTTAGCAATTCACATCTACACACAAGCAAGAGTTGGGTGCGGTGTTTTGATTGGAGAACGATATTTTAATCTACGATGAATATTGGCACTTAGTATACAACATACTACATAAGAATAGTGTATAACTTTACATTGTTTGAAAAGGTTTAAAAAATAATATAAAATTGGAATATGTTTACCCTTATACATCTACCATTATTGATGTGCGTAAAATGTGTGTTAACAATATAAAGATTGAATATGTGATACATTTACACATCCATAGCACTGGTGCTTTTAAAATGAATAAGTAAGAGGATTTGATGTATATCATTTCATTTATTATTCACTCTATACGAACTTTGGAATAACCTCTTCAGTTTGGATCCGGTAAGAAACTCACAATTAAAGTCAGTACACCCACCCTGGCAGTTGGTGGTTCCTGAAATGCATCAACTCTATTTCCTGATGTTTGTCCATCCTCAAATTGGTCTTGGTGACATCCAATAGCAATTATTCACATAATAATATTCAGCAATGTCAGTATATACCACATATATAAGTTCACCTTGTGTGTTAAATAATGCAAAATATAGAATTTAAAATTTTACAACTAAACTCCAATCATTAATGGCTACATGGACTGCTTGGAGAAAAAAGGGATTAAGCACGCTTTGACGTATGCCTCTTTACACGTGGTCTTTGAATGGAGTGTTATTAATTTTAGCATAAGTCACGCACTTTTTGACTTTGTGTGTTACAGTTTTCCTATCAGATTCAGGTTCTTCCCCAGTTTAAAATGTGGTAGAAGATTATTTCCTTGGCTGTAATCCTCAATGATGCTATCCAAACAAGGTCCAGGTCTGGTAAATGTAAATCTGCTGCTATTCTTAACTCGTGGCAAGGTCAGTTATGTCTACATTGGCTCGCGAGTGAAAATTTTACAGTGTTATAAACCTGCAAAAGTGTCAGTTTGTGATGTCTGGTGTTTTACACCTCTAGCGCCCCCCCCCCCCCCCCTCCAGAACTTCGTTACGAATTAGGTCTGGTCCAATCAGTAATTTGTGTTCTTCCATGTATTCGAATACCCTCGCAATCGTTTCAAACACTGTTTGTTGGTTTGTGGTGGGGTAATTCAAATATTCCACTAGGGAATTTCATGTTCGTTTAATAGCAAAAGTCATGTCCCCCTTCCAAATATACGGAATTGAGATTATCCGTATATTACACCGACCGTGATTACAAATAACTTCTTATACTTTTTATTTTCAATTAATAATTTCTTAATAATTCTACTGGAAGCTTATTACAACATTCCGACAGTCAAGGGTCGTGTTCTGTAAGTTGTTCCTCCAAGCTGGATGATTTATCGCCCATCACACCTTAGGTATCACATACACTCGGGCAATACACGAAAAACTGACGCGGCCCATCTATATTTTTTTACCTGATGCCTTTATCTTATCAAAGGTGCCGTAAGCTTAAATGCAACATACTAATTTATCATCCGAATGTGTGAGTGTAAATAATTTTATTAGAAAAATAGCTAATATCTGCTTTGACTATCAGACGAAACGAAAATGAGCCGACCACTGGACATTTCACTGTAATCATTACTCGCAAAAATGTAACTGAACAACTGCCGGATGAGGGGAAGAGATTCGACAAGCAAATTTCCGTCAAAAACACTGCTACGCAATATATTGAATATGATAAAGTAGTTAAATACAAATAAAACCCAGTACTTACTGAAAAGCTTCTCGCCCCTCTGGAACGCAGTACTCTAGTTTGGGAACCTTGCTAAAGGAAGTATAAGGAAGACTGGAACGAGTGGGTGAGTATAGGGCAATGTTCATGTAACATTCTTCTTGAAAAAGTCTCTGGTCAGGGCCATGTATAATCAAATTTGCGTTTTACTTGTAAGCGTCATATTGAAATCTTCTTGTCTGAATCCGTAACCGCCAACTGTTAAAGAGGTCAGTGTGACCATCACGCCTAGTGCGTCTTGCATGGCGCAACAAACTGCAATCCACTTTGCACGGCCGGCGGCCCAACCTACGTGCAGTTGAACCAGCTCTAGTACATTCTTTTATTGCCATCTACGGCCTCCACAATTTCACGTTTCATTGTTTTGGTCCCGCGGCCACTCTTTTGCATCCTCAGGTGTACCATAGCAAATCTGTCTAGTGATGGTGCATCGAGGTCTCTTCTGATTACATAGGGCCAACCAAACTCCAGTGAGGACATGGCCAACCAAACTCCAGCGTACTTGCCAGCTATGATGGTGTACAAGTCCACTGCTGCTCCCCACAGGGTCATGACACACAATGAAGGAAATCCTGAACCCCATAACAATAAGGAACCAGAATCTGGAACAGAAAGAGTCAAACATAATAATGGCATTCCCCCCAGTACAACACAAACACCAAAAAAGATTTAAGGACATCTGTGTAATTCTAGTTCTTCTCTGTTAGGGGTGTCGGATGCTGGAGAGTAACAGAGAAGGAAATGTCGTGATAGTCCTCTTTCCACACGATATACCTAAGAAAGATTCTCTGATTTTTTTTTGGGCCAAATACCATCAGCAATATGTTGAGTAATGTTGTATAATTTATATCCTTTTGTAACAAGTCCTCAGAACATCCCTGCATCTAATTTGTAACGTCTGCTTTGCAAACCCCCCCCCCCCCCCTCCACCCAAGGTGCAGTATCGCCCACTTTGGGACCCACTGCTAGTCTGCATACACTTCTATCTTTCCCTAAACTGAAGTATCTGAGTATTAGGCTACCTTGTACCTATGTGACCACGCTGTACTCGCGTGTCGACGTTGATTCACAGCTACACGCGCGCTAACGAACAGATCATGCCGAGACAGCTTGTTCTACAACCTGTCTAGGAAGCCATATTTAACTCAGAATGGTAACATGCGCCAAGGCCGGTAAACATGTTGAAAACAAAAATGTATAAAGAAAACTCGTAAATCATTGTCAACAATCTTTTCAACAGAAAAGGGAAATAGAAGCTTGATTACTATGTTCCGATTTTATATATCCTCGGTGTAAAAAGTTATTTTTGTTGTAGGCTAAGATCATAGAAACGGACCGCTAATAACGGCGCTAATCCATCATTAGATATATATTTATTCACAAAGAATAGTCTTAAGAAGACAGCGACGTCATAGAGATTCACTTGTTTGCGACACAACAGCATCGGTCCGAAACATCAGGTGACGCATTCAGTCTGTCAAGACAATATGGCTTAAAGGTCATTTTCGAAGACCGAATCGACAGCAGCACCAAACATTGTTGTTTGACCATGTGGATTCAGTCTAGACAATCGCGTTTAATTGCTTATGACGACAACAAATGACAATGTAGGTTGGACGCCGGAGTAATTTTTAAAGAGAGTTGGGCCTCACAACGCTGAACCGGCCCGAGAGGCAGTAGTAAGGACGTACTTTCCGTAAGGAATCAGTGACGTAGAAAACAGCACAACAGTAATGAATTTTTTCTTTATGAGCGTATTGAACCGTGTGACTAACTGGGAGGAAACGACTCACCGTCGCACAACGAATTTTCCACGGTGCAAGAAAAAAAAAATGTTACATGCAATTGTGCTATAAGTTGTGTTTTACCCCAGGAATTATCGCGGATTCCAATCCAACACTCTACGTGATTTTCCTTTATTTATTACTTTGATCTTGACAATCAGATACATATGAGATGTGTGCGTTTCATTGATCAAGTTCTTTTATGACTTCAATCAAGTATTAAATCATATGGATTGTAACGGTAGTACTCAAGCGTCGGTACGAGTTGTATCCCAGTCAGATGTTTTCTGTTCGAACAGATTATCACAATGGCAACTCAAGGCCAAGATTCCTATAAGGTTTTGTAGAAAAAAGTGAAGCTTTGTCTATTGCAGAAGTTCAAAATGCAAATGAACAGAGACAATGGGTTTCGCAAATTGCTCTCTGCAGTCAATTGTGAGAGAATACATTGTATATTGTTATCTCTTCCATACGTAAGGAATTCGATGTATGTGTTTGGATATAGAATTTAAAGCGTACAAGAGTAGAGAAGTCTTAGTCGAATTGCTATCAACGAATATAACCGGTATCACATGACCACGAATTGTAGAAGGAGGTTTTCCAAGTAAGGTTATTTTCCTCCGCGGTTCCTACATTAATACATCACGCAATCCCCCGCCCCCAGTCGTGTCGACATCATCTTTTGTAGTTAAACTAGTCACGTATACTGTACCACAATTGCAGATTCAAAGAGATATGACTGGATAACTCTATTCAAGAAAGAAGAAATCCTGAACGCGCATTAAATAAAGGAAATAGACAGTCCTCTAATGCATCCAGTAGCCTTGTCTGAATGATATTATCACGTATTAGGTTCTGACAATTGTTGAAGATGTAGTTGTTCCACAGTATTTTATGTTCAAACTGTCTGATTCCTTCCTATGAACTGCTTGATGTATTCAACTAGGGAGTATAATGTAAGCAGATATAATTGAGACCCTATGACGCCAGAGAAAAAATATTCAAGCTTAGTCTGTTCACAACCGGGTTATAGATAGTACACTGAGTCACTTAGACCGCGCCAAACCATGTCGAACAAATAATTAATTCAAAGTCAAACGCATTAATTATGACATCAACTCATAATTATCTGCCCATGTCGTCCTGTCACCTGACTCACAACTCATAATTATCTGCCCATGTCGTCCTTGTCACATGACATCAACTCATAATTATCTGCCCATGTCGTCCTGTCACATGACATCAACTCATAATTATCTGCCCATCGTCTGTCACATGAACTTGTCAAACTCATAATTATCTGCCCATGTCGTCCTGTCACATAACATCAACTCATAATTATCTGCCCATGTCGTCCTGTCACATGACATCAACTCATAATTATCTGCCCATGTCGTCCTATCATCTTCGCTTCTGCCTTCAGTTCTCTTCTCCTTGTTTTTTTTTTTAAACTACCTCTACCTCCCTTAACCTCGGAATTCCAGAATAATCACTGCCTTGTAGAGCTATCATCAAGTTTCCTCAGTGTGTGTGTGTGTGTGATATCCATCGCCAGCGTCGTCTTCTCATCTTTTTTTTAAAAATAGGAGATTTGCCTCGTTTTGGCGAAGCGCCTAGTGTTCAACTCAGATACAAAGTCCATCGGTTATATTAAGGCGCATGTCCAAGTATAAAGGATTTTTTTCTTGCCCCACTGGCACTTGGGTCCAAATGTCTAGTTATAAAAATCAAATCTTCACTTATATGTTACGTTAAAGTTTTGTGTCAACAAGAACGTATGTAAACAGCAGAGTTCAGTCAAACTTCAGATATTCTTCATAGAACGAAACAGTTATACAACCAGATTCCTTAATTTTCGTTTCCATTGTACATATACTTTATATCTTAAAGAAAATTGCTTTATGACGAGTTAACTTTACAGTGGGGGGTCGGAGTGGCTTAAGCGTTTGGCGTCCGCCTCTAAATTCTAAAGGTACCGGGTTCACTCCTAGTACAGGGGTATATAATTGATGAAAGTCTCTTTTTATGGTTTCTAATGATGTCATACTTCCCTCTGACCTCCTGGGTAGTGAGATCAGATGACTAGTCTTCTCGGGTAAGGAGAGAAAAAAAAATAGGAGATACCGTGTGCAAGTAGTTGCGCACGTTAAAAATCTCTCGGCAGTCGGAAATCGTAAAGAGTAGGCCATACCACCATACGGTCGTTGCCTGGTAAAATTTACAAAATTAGCAAAATGTACATCACAAAAATATTTATAGATTTCTGATTCCTATATACACACATTGGGACTCTCACCGGTGCCACGGAGTTCCTGCACTGTGCTGAGATCCTCCTCGTGTGATCTAAGGGATTGGATCGGAGCACTAATGGAGTTGTCCGTGTGCAATGAAGTCCTTAAAAACCAAATCAAACCAAATTTTACCAACTACAGGTGTGCACGCGCTCCATCGTTGAAATACCATAGATTTTATAGTTACCTACAATAGGTGTAAACATGGAATCGCTGAAATACCATAGTTTTTTATAGTTACCTACAACAGGTGTAAACATGGCATCGCTGAAATACCATAGTTTTTATAGTTACCTACAAGAGGTGTAAACATGGCATCGCTGAAATAACATAGTTTTTTATAGTTACCCACAACAGTGTGTAAACGTGGCATAGCTGACATACCATAGTTTTTATAGTTACCTACAACAGGTGTAAACACGGACTCGCTGAAATACCACAGTTTTTATAGTTACCTACAATAGGTGTAAACAAGGCATCGTTGAAATACCATAGTTTTTAGTTACCTACAACAGGTGTAAACAAGGCATCACTGAAATACCATAGTTTTTTTATAGTTACCTACAATAGGTGTAAACACGGAATCGCTGAAATATCATAGTTTGCTTATAGTTACCTACAATAGGTGTATCGCACGAAAACAAGGCCATCAGCTGAAATACCATAGTTTTTATAGTTACCTACCAAGTGTAAACAAGCATCGCCAAAATACCAAATATAGTTTTTATAGTGCATCAGTGTAAAGTAGGGCATCACTGAAATACCATAGTTTTGTTTTTATAGTTATACCTACAATAAGTGTAAACAAGGCATCGCCAAAATACCATAATTTTTTACAGTTACCTACAACGGGTGTAAGCAAGGCATCGCTGAAATACCATAGTTTTTATAATTGCCTACAACAGGTGTAAACACGGTCTCGCTGAAATACCATAGATTTATAGTTACCTAAAATAGGTGTAAACACGGACTCGCAGAAATACCACAGTTTTTATAGCTACCTACAACAGGTGTTGTCGTGAAATATTCTAATCCACATATATAAATTATCAGGTAAATATAAAGCCTAATAAATACATATAATAAAGAAAGGAAGAAGAATGGTAAAGAACAGTGCTGTCACAATGACAGTACTCGAAATCCCCTTTGTTTTATGCTTCGTCTGCAAATTGTAACGTTTCCACGTTAAATATAAACCACTGCATAAATACAAGCGTTTCCACAACACATTAAAACGGGTATTGCATTTCTAAGAAAAACATTGAGAGGCACACTGCGTAATGACCTAAATTAATCCTAACATTAATTTATACTACGTTACCAAAACGAACGAACAGATGGACTCAAATAGAAAGAAGGGAGGGCTGAAAATCAGGAACGCATGCAAAATTAAACACGCGTCTCGCTATTAATGCCACCCCCAACAAGCGTAACGCGATACACAATTACTACTATCACGCGTGTAAGGCCACATGCACTAACTTTTTCGGACGGACAGTGATAAAAACACTAACCTTCCCAGAGTTAGGTTTTAAAATCCTGAAAAACGCTTATTAGAAAAGATAACATTAGATGGGTTTACGTTTGAAAACATTACAGTACCCAGACAGCACATCTTCGAAACAGGAGGTAGAAGAAATTGCATATTTTGAACGCAGCCACTTAGCTCTTTTAAAATTGTATATTTGGGTTCCTTAGGGCTTGATGACAAAGAATATGTTAAGTGTTATGCAAATAGTCTAGGAATTAACAAGTTATAGCCAAAATAAAATGATGGTGCTGTCAGACAACACCCAAAATCAGAATCGCTCAGTGGTAGATTTTTTAAACCACCATTGTACGGGAAATGGGCCACAAGTTACATTTGAACTGATTGGCTGGAATGATATGTAAGGCTAAACACGATTAGTCGGACTATACATGCTATCCTTGGTTGTTAGGGGAGACGTAGGAAGGTAAAATTTTTTCAAACACTTGTCGAAACGTGGCTCCATTGGCCAGACTCGCTGATATAATCACTTAGGAGCGTTAGTTCGAGACCACTAGTTCAAATAAGCTTGATAAAGCAACAGTGCGTTGAAGCCAGCTCATATTTTTTGCTAAATAAAAGCCTGGAACATAAGCAGATGGGAATTTGTGCCAGTATTTGTGCCAGAATTCATTGCTAGTCAACGTATCTGTGTTTATTTCCATGAATTGTGGTAAGCTTGAAACATTCAGTATCTTTTAATGAAAATTGAATGTGAATTGTTAATTTATGCCTGTATATATGTGTAGTTCAGTAGCAAACATGATGTAAAGCCTATAATGCTCCAGCCTGAACAGAAGGTGTCGGAGGAAAGTAAAACGGCATGGAATGGCCAAACAGTACACAGACACCTAGATTATTGATTAGACAGAAATAATGCTGGAAGTGCAGAGGCGTAGTAACCATTAAGGAGGTTAATACTGGTATAAAGTATTTCAGATGAAGCTGACAGTTGGCCTAACGCTCTGAACTCAATGTTTGTGATGTATTGTGCTCAGTGTAGAAAGAGAGTATAAGTTGGTTATGACGTAGAAGGTACATCCTTCTTGTTTTCAGGGACCGTGGTCTTGACGTTATTGAGCAGCACCTGGTCAGAGCTTTGCTGAAATCCAGAGTCGGACAGCATACTCCTTGGTCCATTTAGATATCAGTGAGGTGTCTCCAGAGCCCAGGGGAGAAATCGAGCAGAGGAGTCTTTTCCTGCCGCCATCACGCAAGATAAGCTGATGTGGCCAGCTGAGCTCAACATTATGTACCCCCATCTTAAAATAACATTGTAACATAAACTTAAGAGGGGAAGTAAATTGTTTTAATACCAGGAACTGAGAACATCTCCAATACTAGTTCCCATAGAAACAAACTATTGAAGTCATGATGACACATACCAAACATATAACTTGTAATTTAAAATTGATTGTGATTCCTGGTTCCCTTTGTATTTGAATCAGGACACATATACATTCATGACAGCAATGAATACATATTGTTATTTGAAAAGTTATCAGTGACTCCTTTAAGATATCCTTGTAGAGTGTTTTATGTATGTGAGTGTCACAGTGTTGTCAAGTGTTGTGGAATAAATTAAATTGTTTATCTGTCTGTTGTTGTTATGACTTACACTTCATCATACACATACCCTAGACATATAACGTAGTCATCACACTATTCCAGAATAATTCTGACTGAGGTATACATATGTGGCAGCAAGTAAGGTTATATATAATACACTACTCTTATTAGATTATATATATATACTTCAAAGCTGATCTCAGTCAGTACACTAAGTCCCCTATAAATATTTTATAACATCCCACTTCACCACAGGTGTAAACACGGACTCGCAGAAATAACATAGTTTTTATAGTTACTTCAACAGGTGTAAACAGGGACTCGCTGAAGTACCATAGTTTTTTTATAGTTAACCGAACAGGTGTAAACACGGACTCGCTGAAGTACCATAGTTTTTATAGTTACCTACAACAGGTGTAAACACCGACAATAACAACAACTTAAAAAGTCTCATAAAAAGGTGCTTTCGTAGAACAGAAAGATTGCAGGTATGACAAGGTCAGTAATGTGTGGCTGATGACAAGAAACCAGACAAGTGTCAGTGGAACAACGAGATGAGAAAATGGCGCTAGAGATGGATAGGATACACACTGAGACAGGAGGCCTTGGCTTAAGTTAGTTGAAGAACTATGCTCCTTGTGGAGATAAAACGGTATCGAAACATTAAACATTCTGTTAGCATGACAAGGCGTCCTTATTCCGGAATCCACAGGGTAAAACATAAATAGAAGGAAACCAAAAACATACACACAGAGAAGAGACATGGTGACTGACATGACAGAGAAGAGAAACTGGTGACTGACATGACAGAGAAGAGACATGGTGGACTGAACAGGTAACGATATATTTTCTTGTTCCTCGTTCGCCCTCAGACTTCCACACTAATGACTCTAATAAAGGCAATAAACAGCTCTAGGTTCCTGACATCTCCAAACAGTCTTTCATGGAGAGAAGTAGGTTGTTACCATATGCTACTCCGTTCACTGCTGTATGTTGGGCAGGGCTGCAGCAGATGTTTGGCTGATGGAGCTGATGTCACAGGAGCAGAAATCTGCGGTACCAATCCTATACTTGTGGTATAGATGGTACCTCAATCGGTTGTATCCAGTGAGTAGCCAGATATAATACAACACCAAAACACCAGTTACAAAACAATGCTGTCAATTAAAAAAACAGAACCGGACGTAAGAACATACACGTAGATGACACCTCGGACCCGTAGCCCAGATAACCTAACCAGCAGTCCCCAGCCCTATCCCTCAGTTGGGCAATCGGGGATACTCCCCCCGCCATAGTTATTAGTATGATTACGCCAGATAACCTGCAACTATGGGGTCTGCTCGAACCTTATCTACGCCATTGCCTGTGAGTCATGATGTACGGATGTAGAGAGACACACGCAGGCAGGCAGGCGGGTGGGCAGACAGACAAGCAGATAAGCAGGTAGGCAGGCAGAGAGACAGAAAGAGAGGCAGACAGACAGGGAGGCAGACAGACAGGGAGGCAGATAGAAAGTCAGACAGACAAGCAGGTACACAGACAGACGGGGAGGCAGACAGACAGACAGGTAGGTAGGTTGGTTGGTAGGTAGGTAGGTAGGTAGGCAGGCAGAGACATACAGACAGACAAATAGACAGAGTCAGATAAACAGACCAACATAGATAGATAGACAAACCAACATAGACAGACAGCGACCAACATAGATAGATAGAGAGACAAACCAACATAGACAGACAGACGGACAGACAGACAGACAGACAGACAGACAGACAGACAGACAGACAGACAGACAGACAGACAGACAGATAGATAGATAGATAGATAGATAGATAGATAGATAGATAGATAGATAGATAGATAGATAGATAGATAGACAGAAACAATCATATATAAATGCGCATGAGCCATCTCATACGCATGTATGCATGCACGTAGGGATGGTTACACTTACACACATTCACACACTATATTAAAATATTCTTATTTAAGTTAACACGGCGTGTAAGGAACGCTTACCTACATTCCCAATTGAAAAAAAAAAAAAAAAATCTCCCTCATCTAATAAATCATAAATGTTTTGTAGGAAGGTTCATTTTTCTACCTCCCGGCAACAAGAACATCAAAGAAGTAGTCGATATCACAGGTCTGACGGTACTGGGTTAAGGTCACCTAAACCTACTTCAGCTGGCGTGACCCCAAGGCTGAAATTCCGGACCAGACTTGGAAGACCTATGTGCTAGAAGTACTGTAGTATCAAGTTAAAGCAAGTTGAGAACGGGAAACGAGTTTACCACAACTGATCTAATACTGTATTATTGCGTTGTTGTTTTTTCCGCGCGGGTTTTCTTTTCGTTTTTTAAAACACCGATACATTTATGACCCTCATATATATGGGTGTTTTACATCATCATCATTTTCCTTTGCGCTGCCTACGGAGCATGCAGTCATCACTGGTACACTTGCAGGAATCCGACAACAATCAGTCATGTTGTTTTCTTGCAGTAGTGGTTTTCTGAACTGTACAAGATAGGATGCAGTTTTTTGTTTGAAGTGAAGTTAACATTCTGTAAAATCTCATTTAGTCTGAATGTCCATGTTTCTGTCGATGTAAAAGTATGAGGCAGATTGTGCGGCAGAGAAGAAAGTTACAATAAGGTTACCCTTCGTCCAAATTCTAAATTCTCTGATACCTGCAAACATGATTTTACCATAGTAGATCTTTAGAGAGCTCACTGTTCTAAAGTAGATCCAGACAGTTCCTGCGTTGCCTACCCCTGTTCTAGCGAATCTCAGCCATTAACTCCTTCTACCCCAGTAGGCCAGTTTGATTAACTCCTTCTACCCCAGTAGGCCGGTTTGATTAACTCCTTCTACCCCAGTAGGCCGGTTTGATTAACTCCTTCTACCACAGTAAGCTGGTTTGATTAACTCCTTCTACCCCAGTAGGCCGGTTTGATTAACTCCTTCTACCCCAGTAGGCCGGTTTGATTAACTCCTTCTACCACAGTAAGCTGGTTTGATTAACTCCTTCTACCCCAGTAGGCCGGTTTGATTAACTCCTTCTACCCCAGTAGGCCGGTTTGATTAACTCCTTCTACCCCAGTAGGCCAGTTTGATTAACTCATTCTACCCCAGTAGGCCGGTTGGATTAACTCATTCTACCACGGTAAGCTGGTTTGATTAACTCCTTCTACCCCAGTAAGCCGGCCTGATTAACTCCTTCTGCTCCAGTAGGCCGGTTTGATTAACTCCTTCTACTCCAGTAGGCCGGTTTGATTAACTCCTTCTACCCCAGAAATCGTACAGTTGGTCCGATTGAATAACTCCTTCTACCCCAGAAATGGTACAGTAGGCCGGTTTGATTAACTCCTTCTACTCCAGTAGGCCGGTTTGATTAACTCCTTCTACCCCAGAAATGGTACAGTAGGCCGGTTTGATTAACTCCTTCTGCCCCAGAGATGGACAGGCAATAATATGTCAGAGTGTACGATCACGGCCAAAGTCTTAAGATATTATTATAAGTAGGAAAATAACATCAAGAGATGGACAGGCAATAATATGTCAGAGTGTACGATCACGGCCAAAGTCTTAAGATATTATTATAAGTAGGAAAATAACATCAAGAGATGGACAGGCAATAATATGTCAGAGTGTACGATCACGGCCAAAGTCTTAAGATATTATTATAAGTAGGAAAATAACATCAAGAGATGGACAGGCAATAATATGTCAGAGTGTACGATCACGGCCAAAGTCTTAAGATATTATTATAAGTAGGAAAATAACATCAAGAGATGGACAGGCAATAATATGTCAGAGTGTACGATCACGGCCAAAGTCTTAAGATATTATTATAAGTAGGAAAATAACATCAAGAGATGGACAGGCAATAATATGTCAGAGTGTACGATCACGGCCAAAGTCTTAAGATATTATTATAAGTAGGAAAATAACATCAAGAGATGGACAGGCAATAATATGTCAGAGTGTACGATCACGGCCAAAGTCTTAAGATATTATTATAAGTAGGAAGATAACATCAAGAGATGGACAGGCCATAATATGTCAGAGTGTACGATCACGGCCAAAGTCTTAAGATATTATTATAAGTAGGAAGATAACATCAAGAGATGGACAGGCCATAATATGTCAGAGTGTACGATCACGGCCAAAGTCTTAAGATATTATTATAAGTAGGAAAATAACATCAAGAGATGGACAGGCAATAATATGTCAGAGTGTACGATCACGGCCAAAGTCTTAAGACATTACTATAAGTAGGAAGTGCAGACAGCAGAAGAGGAGCTACAAATCAACTGTGAACGACCCAGTAGAGAAGAAATAAAGAAAGCCATAAAGCTTCTGAAAGATGGAAATGCAGCTGGTCCAGATTGCATTCCAGCAGAGGCCATCAAAACAGATATTGATAACTCTACAGAGATATTATACAAACTACTTGGCAACGTCTGGGAGAGAGAGGAAATACCAGCAGAATGGAAAGAAGGATATCTGGTCAAGTTGCCTAAGAGGGTAAATTTACAAGAGTGCACAAATTATAGAGGAATAATGTTACTATCAGTGCCAGGAAAAGTATTAAACAGAATCATCCTTCAGAGATTAAAAGAGTCCATAGACAAGCAACTGAGAGATGAACAAGCAGGTTTTCGACAAAACAGATCCTTTATAGACCAGATAGTCACACTGGGAGTAATAGTTGAACAAAGTCTGGAATGGAATTCACCGCTATACATCGGATTTGTGAACTATGAAAAGGCATTTGACAGTGTAGACAGAGAATTGCTTTGGAAATTGATGAGGCATTATGGAGTTCCCATGAAGATCATTAACTTAATAAAGAAGATATATGAAGACATGACATGCAGAGTTCTTCATGAAGGACAACTTACAGAACCGTTTAGGATTAGAACTGGAGTGCGACAGGGATGCCTCTTGTTCCATTTCTTTTCTTACTAGCAATAGATTGGGTTATGAAAACATCGACATTACACAACAGAAATGGAATCCATTGGAATCTGGCTAAACAGCTTGAAGATCTGGATTATGCAGATGACTTGGCTCTTCTGTCCCATAACCATAGTCAAATGCAAGACAAAATGAAAATACTCGATGAGAGGTCACAACAAGTGGGCCTGAAAATACACAGGGAAAAGTCAAAGATTATGAAAATAAATGCAAGAAATGATAAAAAGGTTGAACTTGAAGAAACACCACTTAAAGGTGTAGAATCGTACACATATCTTGGCAGTAATATAGACAAAGTTGGAGGGACAGACAATGATATCAAAATAAGAATACAAAACACAAGAGGAGCTTTAATTCCATTGGGAAACATATGGAGAACAAGAGAAATCAAGTCCAACACGAAAATAAGAATCTTCAACTCAAATGTCAAGTCAGTCCTATTGTATGGCTCTGAAACATGGAGAACAAAAACCAACAACCAAAAAGCTACAGACTTTTATAAACGGGCGCTTGCGTAGAATAGAAGGACTGAAATGGTATGACAAAATCATAAATGTGGAACTGAAGACAAGAACCAGACAAGTGCCAGTGGAACAAGAGTTGAGAAGAAGACGCTGGCGATAGATAGGACACATATTGAGGAACCATGTTGACAGCATTACAAGGCAGTCCTTGTTCCGGAATCCTCAGGGAAAAAGAGACAGAGATAGACCATAAAGCACATGGAGATGAGAACTGCATACAGAGGTGAAAATGATGAGGAAAACATGGAAATAATTTGAGCGGATGCGACGTGACAGGAGTACTTGGCATGTATTTGTTGAAGGCCTATGCTCCTTCGGGAGCTAAAGGATATTGATTTATATAATAATAATAATAATAATAATAATAATGAAAGGATTATTGGCAACTCCTGAGGTGTCATCTGTTCTACATGGCTTCTGAAACTAATTCCAAGATGTGAAAAACATGGAAGCCAATATACTTTCTACAACGCACCTGAAATAGACAATGTTATTTGCAGAACATCTGCAAGAAAAGTGGGCCTCTGCAGAACATGTGCAAGTAAAGGTGTTCACCGTAAAACACCTGAAATAAAAGACGTTCCTTGTGGACAACCTGACAGGAAAGTTGCTCTAATGTAACGTTTATAAATACAAGTGCTGTCTGTGGATCACTTGGAATAAAGATGCTGAATATCTACTGAATATCTGCCGAATATATGCTAAATATCTGCTAAGTATCTGAAATTTAAAAAAATTAGACTCCCTGCCGAACTTCACAATTTTAATATACTGTCTGCGAAATACTTGGAATTTACAATATTTAGCGTTCGTTAATTATTATACACGGATATGCAGTGCTCGTATTTATGATAATTCTTTCACGCAGCAGATCATAATTGTACGGTACATGTTCTTTGCAGTTAAGAACATTCCATAACAGACTGTCTTAAATGCACGACCTAACTATCCACCTGAAACCAAAAAGTGAAAACTAACGGTCAGAAAACACGATGCTTTATTTCCTTTTTTAATCAGAGAATAAACAAATGCAAGGAAATGGTTAACGTGCAAAGTCAAGGAGCAGAACTTCCGGTGGCTGGAGATATGCTACAGTTTCGCGCGCCAGTAAACACATAATGTTTATGTTCCTGCAGTAGGAAATGAAACATTAAGATAACACGAGATAGGGATAAAATTGACACAGCATGCGCCATTTTTCATTGCATGGCGCTAGTGTTAGGGTCAAAGCGCCCCGGCTATTTGGAGAGGACTGTGGGGAAGACGGGCGGGGGAACCTTTGAAGTCTCTACGTGTATAACGGCGTGTATGTGTCTGTGTGCGTGCGTATGTGCTCATGCGCGCGTTGCTCACTTCACGGAATATATTGAAAGCACGAGCTTCAGAGAAGTAGGTTGGTCTATCTATCTATCTATCTATCTATCTATCTATCTATCTATCTATCTATCTATCTATCTATCTATCTATCTATCTATCTATCTATCTATCTATCTATCTATCTATCTATCTATCTATCTATCTGTCTGTCTGTCTGTCGGTTGTTCTTGTCTTGTTCCCCTCTTTGCTAATGCGTCTGCTCTCATTATCAGGTGTGTCTGAGTGTCCAGGAATCCTTTGCATAACTATTCTTGCGGATGCTCATAAAACTCTTGTCCTCTTCATAAGATATGCTTTTGTCAAGTTGAGGTGGCTTTGCCAGTTTGTCAGCCTCTTCATTTCCCGGAATGTTGCACTAAGATAGGATCTACTGCTTCACAACTCATTTGAAGTGCTGAAGGACACAATATTCAACGGTCTCTGCAAAATCGGTGAACATATTACTTTAACGGTCAAGGTCATGTCTCTGAGAACAATCTTTCTCTCGAGTGACAAACAAGGTAGCCCTATTGCAGATATTGCTGTAGGGAGTGACGTGTTACAGACTTCACTATACTCAGTCCAACTTCGAGAAATGAGGTAAACAGTTTCTTTCGTCGCTGTATTTGCCTTCCATAACTCAAAAGATGAGTCAGATACCAATTTTCTGCTGGGAAGACTAGAACGTAACACCACCATGTTTCGAACCTGGTAGCCTTCCTTTGCCCCGAGAAGCCAGCGCTCTTGGCAATCTGCAGTCGGACACTCCTGGCTCCTGACAAATATTACAAGCAAAGACTAACAAAATCTAAAGAGTGCATGTGTCCTATAGTCGATCAAGAATTCAACACACATGAGACACGCCCACGTATCACACTGATGTAACTATATGAGCCTGCTTGTAAGTGGAATTTATTTTAATGCTTATGTGATTAATATTTGTATTCGATGTTGAAAAAAACGTGACATACAATTTCAAAAAGATTGGAATAACGCATCAACTTTCATTCTTTCACTGCAATGCACGTTTGCTTATACATTTTTGAACTTTGCTCAATTGTATGGGCCGTTTCCAAGTTTTGAGTTGACTCTACAAAACAGTTGGAACAGTAGCTCATAAGCAACAATATAGACATGAAGAGTCAGGCATATAACGCACATCAAAGCAAAATTATCGACAAGAAAAATCAAGCACGAAATATAGATCAATTTGCAATTGTACATTAATTTTCAAACCTAATGTATTTTACAAAATTAACAAACATACCCTCAGTATGACAACCATGACGCTGACTGGATCAGTTTTAGAAGTTACTTGCACTCAATGGCAGAATTCTTCTAGTTAGTACTTGTAGAGGCTTCGATGCGAATATGGATCTTGCTCTCATACGATGTCGACTGTTGTTCGTAGCATGTGTGTGTTATTTGAATTTCCCCGAGTTCTTATATAGTAGCTGAGCGGGTGACGGAGAGCATGCTGGATAAATTATGTTTGCTAGGTTTTTGTAGGGCGGAAATTCAGTTTTGTGTTTCTTTGGTAGCAATATTTCTCAATATCTCTAGAATAACATCATGTAGCGCTTTCTAACGATATTCCATACATTCATTAATATTTCTGCCTTCTTGTGTAAAACTATGATTCCATTCCAAACCGTCTTCTTTTAGATATATGACCTAAACATGTGCTAAATCGAGTGTTTTTGCTAGCTATTTACATGGTTGAAATAAGGAATATTTCTGTCCAACGGATTTTCCTGAAGCTTTATCCGATACTAAACGAAGGTACAAGTGACAACGGGCATGCTGGCGTAATAGATCAACACAGATATACGCCGATTCACGACAATAGCAAAAGCCACAGTCAAACATATCATTTCGGAAATTTTCCATCATCAAACTGCAAACTGGTCTCAAACTTTCTTCACAACTACAAACTTGTTTGAGCGTCCTACTCAAAGATAATGAAGATTTAATTCTATGGAGGTCTTCAAGCACAAAGTCTTCAGGCGATGGTGACGTCGAGAAGGAAATTAATAAGCAGGAAAGACGCCGGCAAATTTCTGAGAATCATAATTGTAATGAATTATTCGAAAGTTTTGGAAAGAATATGAGGTTATGGAATCTATTGGTAGGCTTAAGTTTAGTATGTTTGTGAGGCCATTTGTAACTATCTGCAACATGAAAGGCAGCGTTTCTCAAGGTCGCTACGAGTTCATCGCGACATCATGATTGAAAAAAAGATTAATAATAGCCGGGTTTTTTTTTTTCAAAGTCTTGTAAAAACTGTGTCTTAGGCTATATTTTTATTCATATTGCTTGGGCCTATGGTTTTTAGTGTCGTAAAGTTGTTTGTAAACCCGCTGCTTAGTTAAATACACTATGTTAGGTCGTAATCGATATAAAAATATGCACAGCCAATCCGCGCTCAAGGATTCACGCAAGATTGCCGGTAGACACTGAGACAGAATAAATAACGTGAAGTCACGGATTCACGCAAGATGGCGGCAGACAGAATAAACTATGCATAAAACACTGTTGGTTCGGAACTCTGAAAAACGAAAAGTACTAAAACGCAACTAACCAATCAGCGGTGTCCCTGCAATCGAAAAAGACTACAACGCAGCGAACCAATCAACGGGATCCCTTACTCGTTCGCATCTACCTGCGTCTACCTATATATATAAGTGCGATTTTACTCAAATCTACACACAAACACGAAGACCAGCCAGAACGATAAACTAGAGAAGAGAAAGCTGCCAAGACTGATTCATGCTTACATGCATGCCGGGCAGGCTTGCTTCACTAAGTCGTCAAAATCTGGCTTGTATTAATCTTAGAGGGTATGTAAACTTACTATAAATAATTGTGAAACTAATATAACTTTTAGGAGTTTGGTTTTAATATGACTATATCATGTATAATGATTGTATTTTATAGTATCATGTATAATGATTGTAATTCCTGGTATGACTGTTGAAGAAGGAAACCACCTGAAAATAACCTACACCTATATATAATTAATATCACTTTAGGATTTTAGTTTTACTTTGACTGTATCATGTATAATGATTATATTTTATGGAATCAGGTATAATGATTGTATTTCCTGGTATGATTGGTGAAGAAGAAAACCAACTGAATATAACCTAACAGTCCTTGTTAGGACTCATATAACTACAACGGTATTGCTAGAATATATTTTACCAGCCAGTATAGCACATCAGAAATGGCCTGGTGTATTATAGGTGGAAGGAAACGGTTGCATCATACCTAGGTGTACAAATTATTGGATGTATTCAAGTATTGAATTATTAGAAAGAATGTCTTGTCTCGCTATTGTTAAATCATACTGAGCCATGGTGTCATTCATCCTTCATGCAGACACCTGAGACACGCTCATCTTATATACACTAGGGATAGGTGGGTCTGATGACAGAAATTAGCCCTATTTATTTTTGTTACAGATTTATTCGTGTCATCAAACCTGAGGTCGTATGTTCAGGTCAATTCTGCTGCCTGGAACTTCGCAGGAGCATAGTGGTTGCATCGGAGCTACATCCTTAGTCCCCCTCAGTCTTGGGTGGGCTAAAAGAACGATCATCAGCGAAGAAGTGTTGTGTGCATCAATTAAGAAGGACAGAACTGTTTAAAGAGATGAGTACACATTAGTACTGTTTCCGTCGGCAAGTGTGAGCAATTAACTGTCTATGAAGAAAAAGTGATTTAGCGTAGTCAGAGACAAGATTAACAGCACAGCTGATATAATTTTTCTATAATTGATTACCAGCACAGCTGATATAATTTTTCTATAACTGATTAACAGCACAGTTGATATAATTTTTCTATAATTAATTATCAGCACAGCTGATATAATTTGTTTCCTATAATTGGAAGAAGGACTTGTTGTAATATATATAAATATAAATATCATATGTAAACTTACAAATCCATTGCATTTCATCTTCCAACCACCCTTCAGCACAAGAGTAGATAGTGTATATACTTAATAAATAAGGAAATTGTATTTGAACGACTTGTCAAGTTTATAATTGTTAAGGTGAAATCTGTTTCCTTGTTTTAATATCACAGTTAGTTATCCAGCGGGGTGGCATTTTATGACTGTCTCCACTCTACTAATTTTTCGAGATCAGATCATTCACAGCTGTAACTAATTTGTGATACCAGTAGTTCTCTCATACACTGGGACTTCACCATTTTCCTGCAGAAATTCTATTTCTATATTGTCAGTTCTATATTGATCCTATATACAATAAAAATCTCACGCTAAATTTAGTAGCTTTACTATACAACATTGTCAATACATTTTCATGTTGTAAATAACATTAACCAAAATTACCGTGAGTTACTGATATAATTTTTGCAAGGGTTCAGTGAGACCTGAAAAATTATTTCAAGGGTTCCGTCAGACCTGAAACATTATTTCAAGAGTTCCATGAGACTTGAAAAATTATTTGAAGGGTTCCGTGAGACCTGAAAAATTATTTGAACGGTTCCGTGAGACCTGAAAAAATATTTGAAGGGTTCCGCCAGGGTGAAAAGGTTGAGATGCTTCATGTAGAGCTACCTGGAGCATGGCAGCAACTCAAGCTAGTGTGTAGCGACTGTTTTCAGCTTTAAAGTTCATTTTCAATGACCTGCGCCAGTCTATGGAAGACGATTTTATTGCAGTAATAATTTATTAGCGATTGAAATATTAATATAAGAATGATTCTAGTTTATGTGGCATAGTTACAGTGTACATTGTTTAACTTAGTTTATGTGGCATAGTTACAGTCTGCATTGTTTAACTTAGTTTATGTGGCATAGTTACAGTGTACATTGTTTAACTTAGTTTATGTGGCATAGTTACAGTGTACATTGTTTAACTTAGTTTATGTGGCATAGTTACAGTGTGTATTGTTTAACTTAGTTTATGTGGCATAGTTACAGTGTACATTGTTTAACTTAGTTTATGTGGCATAGTTACAGTGTGTATTGTTTAACTTAGTTTATGTGGCATAGTTACAGTGTGTATTGTTTAACTTAGTTTATGTGGCATAGTTACAGTGTACATTGTTTAACTTAGTTTATGTGGCATAGTTACAGTGTACATTGTTTAACTTAGTTTATGTGGCATAGTTACAGTGTACATTGTTTAACTTAGTTTATGTGGCATAGTTACAGTGTGTATTGTTTAACTTAGTTTATGTGGCATAGTTACAGTGTGCATGGTTTAACAGTTTATGTGGCATAGTTACAGTGTGCATGGTTTAACAGAGTTTATGTGGAATAGTTACAGTGTGCATTGTTTAACTTAGTTTATGTAGCATAGTTACAGTCTGCATTGTTTAACTTAGTTTATGTGGCATAGTTACAGTGTGCATTGTTTAACTTAGTTTATGTGGCATAGTTACAGTCTGCATTGTTTAACTTAGTTTTTGTGGCATAGTTACAGTCTGCATTGTTTAACTTAGTTTATGTGGCATAGTTACAGTCTGCATTATTTAACTCAGTTTATGTGGCATAGTTACAGTGTGCATGGTTTAACAGTTTATGTGGCATAATTACAGTGTGCATGGTTTAACAGAGTTTATGTGGAATAGTTACAGTGTGCATTGTTTAACTTAGTTTATGTGGCATAGTTACAGTCTGCATTGTTTAACTTAGTTTATGTGGCATAGTTACAGTGTGCATTGTTTAACTTAGTTTATGTGGCATAGTTACAGTTTGCATTGTTTAACTTAGTTTTTGTGGCATAGTTACAGTCTGCATTGTTTAACTTAGTTTATGTGGCATAGTTACAGTCTGCATTATTTAACTCAGTTTATGTGGCATAGTTACAGTGTACATTGTTTAACTCAGTTTATGTGGCATAGTTACAGTGTGCATTGTTTAACTCAGTGTATGTGGCATAGTTACTGTGTGCATTGTTTAACTCAGTGTATTTGGCATAGTTACAGTGTGCATTGTTTAACTCAGTGTATGTGGCATAGTTACAGTGTGCATTGTTTAACTCAGTGTATGTAGCATAGTTACAGTGTGCAGTGTTTAACTCAGTGGATGTGGCATAGTTACAGTGTGCATTGTTTAACTTAGTTTATGTGGAATAGTTACAGTGTGCACTGTTTAACTTAGTTTATGTGGCATAGTTACAGTGTGTACTGTTTAACTTAGTTTATGTGGCATAGTTACAGTGTACATTGTTTAACTTAGTTTATGTGGCATAGTTACAGTGTACATTGTTTAACTTAGTTTATGTGGCATAGTTACAGCATACAATTGTTTAACTTAGTTTATGTGGCATAGTTACAGCGTACATTGTTTAACTTAGTTTATGTGGCATAGTTGCAGTGTACATTGTTTAAGTTAGTTTATGTGGCATAGCTACAGTGTACATTGTTTAACTTAATTTATGTGGCATAGCTACAGTGTACATTGTTTAACTTAGTTTATGTGGCATAGTTACAGTCTGCATTGTTTAACTTAGTTTATGTGGCATAGTTACAGTCTGCATTGTTTAACTTAGTTTATGTGGCATAGTTACAGTCTGCATTGTTTAACTTAGTTTATGTTGCATAGTTACAGTCTGCATTGTTTAACTTAGTTTATGTGGCATAGTTACAGTCTGCATTGTTTAACTTAGTTTATGTGGCATAGGTACAGTCTGCATTGTTAAACTTAGTTCATGTGGCATAGTTACAGTCTGCATTGTTTAACTTAGTTTATGTGGCATAGTTACAGTCTGCATTGTTTAACTTAGTTTATGTGGCATAATAACTTTCTGCATTGTTTAACTTAGTTTATGTGGCATAGTTACAGTCTGCGCTGTTTAACTTAGTTTATGTGGCATAGTTACAGTCTGCATTGTTTAACTTAGTTTATGTGGCATAATTACAGTCTGCATTGTTTAACTTAGTGTATGTGGCATAGTTACAGTGTGCATTGTTTAACTTAGTTTTTGTGGCATAGTTACAGTCTGCATTGTTTAACTTAGTTTATGTGGCATAGTTACAGTGTACATTGTTTAACTTAAAGTTAAAGCTCGGAGTGGAGCTGGAGCGGTCTTGATGGATGCCAGAGCGGAGCAATTTAAAAATGTGACACTCCAAAGCCCTGCTTTAAACTGAACGATCTGGGAGACCCTATTGGTAGCAATGCTACAGTTGTCATAGCTCTCGGGGTCACGGGGACACGCAAGCTGTCCCACCTTGCAGGGTGGAGACACACTAGGAAATGACTTACTTACTTAGTCGTTCCCCTTCTACCGTGAGGTGTGGAGGTTTGGAAGAGAGAGCGCCAGACTATTCTATCGGCTGTCTTCCTCCAGGCCTGTTCCATTCTAGTCCTCGGTCCTTCAAAGATTGTCTAATGTTGTCCTCCCAGCGAACCCTGTGTCGTCCTGGGGGTCTGGATCCCTGGCTCTTTATTTCCCATGCTTATCGTGGTAGCCGATCTTCTCCCATTCTGCAGACATGGCCAAACCATCTTAGTTAGGACTGTTCTACTTGGGTCTGCAGGGTGTGGGATTTTAGGCCTTGACGTATCGTCTGGTTGCGGACCATGTCTCTTCTTGTTACTTCAACCACCTTCCTCAGATACCTCATTTCTGAGGTTTGGATCTGGCTTTTGTGGGTTGTAGTCATTGCCCATGACTCGCATCCATATGTCAAGACTGGGACATAGGTGGAGCGGTAAACAGCCATCTTCGTTTTCTTACCAACCTCTCTCTTGCTGAGGAATCCTCGAATGATGGCCTGAAAAAGTCTCCCAGCTGCAGCTTTTCGAGTGCCCAATTCTTCTTTGATGCCTCCCTTTCGGTCTATAATCGACCCGAGATATTTAAAATGGTCGACCTGCTCCACGACCTGTTCTCCCAGCTTAATCTGATGTCTTCTTTCTTCTCGTGATATCACCATGGATTTTGTTTTAGAGCTGCTTATGACCATCTCTCTCATCTCCAGCTCTTCTTCCATACTTGCAGGTTGCATTGGAGATGTGCCTCTGATTTAGCAACCAGGGCAACATCATCAGCAAATGCCAGCTCTGAAATACATACCTGTATCATCTTCCAGTACCCCACTGAATACTTTCTTGTTCTCTCCTTACATGCCTTGATAACATCGTCCATGAGGAGTATGAAAAGATAAGGTGACAGGATATCACCTTGTCTTACACCAGTGGTGGTCCTGAACCCTTCTGACTTATGGTTTGCTGTCCTCACATAATTTCTGCAAGACTTGTAGAAGCTCTGTCTAGCATGAATCAGAGGTACTGGAATGTTCTTCCTTGCCAAACAGTCCCAAAGTTTGCTCCAGGGGACCCTGTCAAACGCCTTTTCCAGATCTTTGAAACAAAGATGGATCTCACTCTTATACTCAAGAGCCTTTTCAGTCGGCTGTCTGAGTGTGAAGATTAGGTCTTGAGTACTTCGGTTTGCTCGGAATCCACACTGGACCTCATCCAATTGTGGCTCAGCTAGGCGTCGGAGTATCTGCTCTAGGATTCTAGAGTAGATTTTACCAGGGACACTGAGAAGTGATATGCCTCTATGGTTTCCACATTGTCGATTGTCACCCTTTTTGAAAATTGGTGTTATGATGGCTATCTCCCAATCCTTTGGTATGATCTTGTTGCACCACGCTGCCTGTAGAACCCTTAAGAGTAATAGGTCGCCTGATGCTCCCATGTACTTAACTATTTATGGTGTTATACCATCATGTCCTGCTGCTTTGCCCATCTTGATTTTCTCCAGTGCTGCCTTCAGTTCTTCCATCTTTATGTCATCTTCATCACCATTGGTTTCCACTTCTGTGCTAGTGGTTATCATTTCTGATGCTTGACCTTGCTCACTATCAAGGAGTTCTGAGAAATATTCTTTCCATCTTTCCATTACTTCCTTCGGGGCAGTAAGCAATTTGCCTTGCTTGTCCTTTATAAATTTGAGAGGGCATTGTTTTTCCTTCCTTATGTTCTTTAGGGTCTTATAGAACAATTTCTGGTTTTCTTGCGCATCTTTTTCTAGCTTTTCTCCAAATTCTTCCCAGGACTTCTGTTTTGCTGCTAGCACCTTGTTCTTTGCTTCTGTTCTGAGTATCACATATTCTCTATATTTCTCTATTTGTCCTGCTGTGTTTTTAGCTCCTAAGTATTGTTTCCGTGCCATTTTCTTCTCTCTTATTTTCTCTTTGACTTCCTCTGTCCACCAAGGTGTCTTCTTTCTCTTGTTCCCAAGTCGGACTTCACCACATGTTTCTGCAGCAGCTGTCTTTATGATGTCCTTGAATTTAAGCCAGAGGGTTTCCAAGTCATCAGGTTGTTCTTCTGTGTTTCTCACCGCTGTAGCAATAAGCCCCTGATATCTGGTCTTAATTTCTGGCTTTCTCAGCTTGTAGGTCTTAATGCTCATTTCTCTCGTTTGTTTACTTGGTTTCTTGCGTGATGTTGGGCAGTTCCAAGCCTGAGCAACTCTTTCAGTTGTTCTTTTGATTGTAAGAAGGTAGTGATCACTTCCAATCTCTCGCCCCCTCCAGACTCTAGCATCCCGGACATATTTGAATGAGCTCCTCCTAACAATGGCATAGTCGATCACTAGGAAATGACTTGGAAATAAAGCAGCTAATTACAAATACATGTTTCATGGAATATTTCAAAAATAATGTATTTGGCCTTCCACTGCCAACTTTTTTCTGGCTAGTCAAGGCTTCAACATGCAGGGTTTCCTCGGGGTTTAAATACATTTTGGGTTTCCCCAAGACAGAAGATGTTGGGAAACAAAATCTAATTTGCTCAGAACTATTTCGAACATAACGATAGGGCAGCCGACTGCTCGAGACCAGCTATTATTATCAACGCTACCTGACTCCACACAGAATAATTGACAAGTATGACGTCATGAACAAGGCTTGCATGCAGGTCGAAGCTTCTTTGAGGCACTTTAAATTTGAAATGAAAACGCAAGGTTAAAAAATGTTGAACTTGATTTTAAACTCGGGGCACAACGGCCTTAATACCAGGGCACTTTTAACCCGTTTGAGGCCTATATTCGAATTTGAGAAGTCACGCAGTATAAAGCCAGGAACTGAAGGAACAAAAAAGGGTGTATGAAAGTGTATGTAACAGGTAACTCATGCACATTCAGAGACTAAGTGTACACAGTAGGTTAAATCCACCCTTAACAGAAACAAACCAATGAAAATTAACGTAAAAAGTAGTCCAATAGTAGATACTGCAGTAAGGGAGTGAAGTGTTAGAGACTTCAATATACAAGGTTCAGCTTCGAGAAGTGGGGTAACAGTTACTTTCCTCCCTGCCTTTGCCTTCCCTAACTTAAGAGCAGTATCAGGTACTCATGTATAGGTGAGTGGACTAGAGCATCAGGTCAACTTGTTCTGAATCACTTAATGAATACCTTGTAGGTAAAATAGCCTTATGACATCGGTAACTTGTCGACATTGACGTTAACAACTGAGATCTCAATTTTTTTTTTATTCTTGAAAATTATGCATTTTCTAATCCTTTGAAATGATATACTTTTAATTCCATAAAATTACTTATTTTTAAATGATTTAAAACGACATATTTTTAGTTTGATAAAATTATATACTTTTAATTCCATAAAATTATATACTTATAATTAAGCCCATAAAATTATATACAGTAAATATTTCTTAAATTATATAAGACTATAATTATTAAAATATATAACAAAAATTATAAATTTTTAGTTCCAAATAATTATATGTTTGTTATTATATAAAAGTATAATTATAAAGACTTTGTAAAACTATAAATTCCTAATTCTATAAAATGATATACCGGTGTGTATATATATATATATATTATATTATATTATATATATATATATATATATATATATATATATATATATATATATATATATATATATATATATATATATATATATAATATAATATAATATATAACTCCGCCCATGCCGGTCCCAAGCCCGGATGAAAAAGGAGGAGGGCGGCCTGCATGGAGGCCGTAAGGAGGCAGCCCCTCCACCATGCAAAGGCACAACAGGCCAATCACCTGTTTGTCTTAAACTATGATTACGAGAAATACAAGAGAGAAAACCGGACTGATTCTAAAGGCGACGAACTGGAACGGACTACGGACTACGACTTATGGAATTTGGAACACAAGAAGTATAAATGGGAAGGAAGAGGAGCTGGTGGAAGAGATGAGGAAAGCAAAACTAGAAATCCTGGCTATAACGGAAACGAAGAAAAAAGGACAAGGAGTCATGGATCTCGATGGCAACACGTTGCTCTACAGTGGTGTACCCATATCTGAAAGAGCTAAAGGGGGCGTGGGTTGCATTGTGGCCCAAAATCAAAAAGATAGTATCAAGGGATGGAACTTTGTCTCGGAACGCATTATGGTTGTAAAACTAAAAGAAGGAGAAACCATAGTCAACCTGGTCATAGTGTATGGGCCAAATGAGGATGAGAGAGCAGAGGTCAAGGAGGAATTCTTCGAGCTGCTTCAAAGGACAGTGGATGACTGCCTAGATGAAGTTATCATGCTCGGAGATTTTAACGCCAGAGTTGGAAATGACCATGCTAGATGGGGTGGCGTTATCGGAAGATATGGAGAAGATACTCTCAATGACAATGGAAAGCGACTCCTTAGATTCTGCAGTGAGCAGAATCTGATCATTACAAACACAAAGTTCCCCCATAAGCGCATACATGCATACACTAGATGTGAACCAACCAAGAATGAGAAGTCAGTGATCGACTATGCCATTGTTCGGAGAAGCTCATTCAGATATGTCCGAGATGCAAGAGTCTGGAGGGGGCCAGAGATTGGAAGTGATCCCTACCTGCTAACAATCAAACGAACAACTGAAAGAGTTGCTCAGCCTAGGAACTGCCCAACATCACGCAAGAAACCAAGTAAACGAGCAGGAGAAATGAGCATTAGAACCTACAAGCTGAGAGAGCCAGAAATTAAGACCAGATATCAGGGGCTTATTGCTACAGCAGTGAGCAACACAGAAGAACGACCTGATGACTTGGAAACCCTCTGGAATAAATTCAAGGATATCATAAAGACAGCTGCTGCAGAAGCATGCGGTGAAGTCCGACTTGGGAACCAGAGAAAGAGGACACCTTGGTGGACAGAGGAAGTCAAAGAGAAAATAAGAGAGAAGAAAATGGCATGGAAACAATACTTAGGAGCTAAAAACACAACAGGACAAATGGAAAAATATAGAGAATATGTGATACTCAGAACAGAAGCAAAGAACAAAGTGCTAGCAGCAAAACAGAAGTCCTGGGAAGAATTTGGAGAAAAGCTAGAAAAAGATGCACAAGAAAACCAGAAATTGTTCTATAAGACCCTAAAGAACATGAGGAAGGAAAAACAATGCCCTCTCAAATTTACAAAGGACAAGCAAGGCAAATTGCTTACTGCCCCGAAGGAAGTAATGGAAAGATGGAAAGAATATTTCTCAGAACTCCTGGATGGTGAGCATGGTGAAGCAACAGAAATGATAACCACTAGCACAGAAGAAAAAACCAATGATGGTGAAGATGACATAAAGATGGAAGAACTGAGGGCAGCACTAGAGAAAATCAAGATGGGCAAAGCAGCAGGGCATGATGGTATAACACCAGAAATGGTTAAGTACATGGGAGCATCAGGCGACCTATTACTCTTAAAGGTCCTACAGGCAGCATGGTGCAACAAGACCATACCAAAGGATTGGGAAATTGCCATCATAACACCAATTTTCAAAAAGGGTGACAATCGACAATGTGGAAACCATAGAGGCATATCCCTTCTCAGTGTCCCTGGTAAAATCTACTCTAGAATCCTAGAGCAGAGACTCCGACGCCTAGCTGAGCCACAACTGGATGAGGTCCAGTGCGGATTCCGAGCAAACCGAAGTACTCAAGACCTAATCTTCACACTCAGACAGTTGAGTGAAAAGGCCCTTGAGTATAAGAGTGAGATCCATCTTTGTTTCATAGATCTGGAAAAGGCGTTTGACAGAGTCCCCTGGAGCAAACTTTGGGACTGTTTGGCAAGGAAGAATATTCCAGCACCTCTGATTCATGCTATACAGAGCTTCTACAAGTCTTGCAGAAATTATGTGAGGACAGCAAACCATAAGTCAGAAGAGTTCAGGACCACCACTGGTGTAAGACAAGGTGATATCCTGTCACCTTATCTTTTCATACTTCTCATGGACGATGTCATCAAGGCATGTAAGGAGAGAACAAGAAAGTATTCAGTGGGGTACTGGAAGATGAGACAGGTCTATATTTCGGAGCTGGCATTTGCTGATGATGTTGCCCTGATTGCTATATCAGAGGCACATCTCCAATCCAACCTGCAAGTCTGGAAGGAAGAGCTGGAGAAGAGAGGGATGGTCATAAGCAGCTCTAAAACAAAATCCATGGTGATATCACGAGAAGAAAGAAGACATCAGATTAAGTTGGGAGAACAGGTCCTGGAGCAGGTCGACCACTTTAAATATCTCGGAGCTATTATAGACCGAAAGGGAGGCATCAAAGAAGAGTTGGCCACTCGAAAAGCAGCGGCTGGGAGACTTTTTCAGGCCATAAATCGTGGATTCCTCAGCAAGAAAGAGGTTGGTAAGAAAACGAAGATGGCTGTATACCGCTCCACCTATGTCCCAGTTTTGACATATGGATGCGAGTCGTGGGCAATGACTACAACCCACAAAAGCCAGATCCAAACCTCAGAAATGAGGTATCTGAGGAAAGTGGTTGAAGTAACAAGAAGAGACATGGTCCGCAACCAGACGATACGTCAAGGCCTGAAATCCCATCCGCTGCAGACCCAAATAGAACAGTCCCAACTAAGATGGTTTGGCCATGTCTGCAGAATGGGAGAAGATCGGCTACCACGACAAGCATGGGAAACAAAGAGCCAGGGATCCAGACCTCCAGGACGACCAAGAGTTCGCTGGGAGGACAACATTAGACAATCTTTGAAGGACCGAGGACTAGAATGGAACCAGGCCAGGAAGAAGACAGCTGATAGAATGGTCTGGCGCTCTCTCTTCCAAACCTCTACACCTCACGGTAGAAGGGGAACGACTAAGTAAGTAAGTATAATATATAATGTAATGTAATATAATGTAATATAATATAATATAATATGAAACTATAATTATAAAACTATTTAAAACTATTAATTGTTAAGTCTATAAAATTATGTTGTTTTTTTAATTATATAAAAGTATAATTATAAAAATTATATTTAAAAAGGTACAGAAAAAATAGGTAAAGGATCCTGTTACACGCCCATTGAGGCATATTGGGAATATGGTGTTAGGCCCATATTTTCTTGACCCACTAGAGTGATGTAGTCAGAATCACGCCGGCCGCCTTAACCTTCCCAGAGTTGCTCTGGTTCCTAATTCATGAGGCTGGGTCGACCCTGGAGCCGTTTGCGGTCTAAAAAATCCCACCTCAACTGGGAATTGACCCATGGACCACCGAGCTAGGAAGCCAGTGCAAAAAACTACAAAAAAACTATAAATGGTTAATTCTATAAAATAGTATTTGTTTAACATTTAAAATTAGGGAGCCGCGGTAGCACAGTAGTTAGTGTACTGGCTTCCTAGCTCTTTCCTGTTCCATAACTATTCAAATTATTTTCCAACTGTTAAAACCTAAAGTGATTATTACATTTTTTTATTTGTAATTGTACAAATTTAACTTCGATTTAATCATTTAAAAGTTACTGCATGTTTGTCTCAGTCAATTTACTACACACACTCTAAACAGAGTTATACCAGAATAGTAAAAATTCCACTGAGTAAATCAGGGGTGGGGGCTTGAACGAGCTAAAATTAATAAGTGCTTAAATCCTTCACAAAAGCGTCAGCAGAATTACAGAGTTAACATACTCAGCCAAAGCAGTATTGTTCTCGCTTATTCTGAATATCTTGTGAAGACTCCCTTTGTAATAGAAGTGTCATCACCCTTCTATCTACATCTCTGCCAAGAGTAATCTTGTGCGACGGTAGATACCTCTGAAGCCCATATTAGATACTCTTGAGTTTTGGCCACTGTTGAACCACTACTGCAAAGCAGGGGAGGCAATACCGTCACATATAGTTTCCTGGGAGACAAGGAATACAACCACTGCTAACCCAGACATGTCATAAGAGACGACTAGTGTGGGGGTTGTCCGTGGGGCTGGAACCCACATCATACAAAGCTAATTGCTACAAAAACCACAAATGCCAGAGCCTATAAATGTTTTTATGCAGGCCCCCCCGCATGGGGTCTAGCTACAGTGGTGATTCCATACTCCACATGGGGCCACAAGAGAAAAGAAGAAGAACAAATTATATTTTAAATATAAAAATTCAACATCTCTGACTACATACATCCTCAAGTGATGGTGACAAACATCATCAGTGTACACGTAACTTGTCAGCGACATAGACAACACGTAACTTGTCAGCAATATAGACAACAACACGTAACTTGGCAGTAATATAGACAACACGTAACTTGGCAGTAATATAGTCAACACGTAACTTGACAGCAATATAGAAAAAATTGGAGGGAGACAATGATATCAAAATAATAATACAAAAAGCAAGAGGAGCTTTCATTGGGAAACACATGGAGAACAAAACAAATCAAGTACACCACAAAAATAAGAATCTACAACTCAAATGTCAAGTCAGTCCTATTGTATGGCTCTGAAACATGGAGAACGTCTACTATAACAACCAATAAACTACATAATTTTATAAATGGGTGCTCGCATAGAATAGAAGGATTGAAATGGTATAACAAAGTTACTAATGTGGAAACTGATGACAAGAACCCGAGATAAATGATCACTACAACAATAGAAGGTCTGGGTTCAGATCATGGGGAAGACCAAGAGTCAGATAAATAGACAACATCACAGATGTCCTACAACATCACAGATATCATACGACATCACAGATATCCTACAACATCACAGATATCCTACAACATCACAGATATCCTACAACATCACAGATGATATCCTACAACATCACAGATATCCTACAACATCATAGATATCCTACAACATCACAGATATCCTACAACATCACAGATATCCTACAACATCACAGATATCTTACAACATCACAGATATCCTACAACATCACAGATGATATCCTACAACATCACAGATATCTTACAACATCACAGATATCCTACAACATCACAGATGATATCCTACAACATCACAGATATCCTACAACATCACAGATATCCTACAACATCACAGATATCCTACAACATCACAGATATCCTACAACATCACAGATGTCCTACAACAACATCACAGATATCCTACAACATCATAGATATCCTACAACATCACAGATATCCTACAACATCACAGATGTCCTACAACATCACAGATGTCCTACAACAACATCACAGATATCCTACAACAACATCACAGATATCCTACAACATCACAGATATCCTACAACATCACAGATATCTTACAACATCACAGATATCCTACAACATCACAGATGATATCCTACAACATCACATATATCCTACAACATCACAGATGACATCCTACAACATCACAGATATGCTACAACATCATAGATATCCTACAACATCACAGATGTCCTACAACAACATCACAGATATCCTACAACATCACAGATATCCTACAACATCACAGATATCCTACAACAACATCACAGATATCCTACAACATCACAGATATCCTACAACATCACAGATGTCCTACAACATCACAGATATCCTACAACATCACAGATGTCCTACAAAATCACAGATATTCTACAACATCACAGATATCCTACAACATCACAGATATCCTACAACATCACAGATATCCTACAACAACATCACAGATATCCTACAACAACATCACAGATATCCTACAACGTCACAGATATCCTACAACATCACAGATATTCTACAACGACACAGATATCCTACAACAACATCACAGATATCCTACAACATCACAGATATCCTACAACATCACAGATGTCCTACAACATCACAGATGTCCTACAACAACATCACAGATATCCTACAACAAGATCACAGATATCTTACAACATCACAGATATCCTACAACATCACAGATATCCTACAACATCACAGATATCCTGCAACATCACAGATAATATCCTACAACATCACATATATCCTACAACATCACAGATATCCTACAACATCACAGATATCCTACAACATCCCATATATCCTACAATATCCCAAATATCCTAAACCAACATCACAGATATCCTACAACGTCACAGATATCCTACAACAACATCACAGATATTCTACAACGTCACAGATATCCTACAACATCACAGATATCCTACAACATCACAGATATCCTACACCATCATAGATATCCTACAACATCACAGATATCCTACAACATCACAGATGTCCTACAACATCACAGATATCCTACAACATCCCAGATATCCTACAACATCCCAGATATCCTACATCACAAATATCCTACAACAACATCACAGATATCCTAAAACATCACAGATATCCTACATCACAGATATCCTACAACATCCAAGATATCCTACAACATCACAGATATCCTACAACATCACAGATATCCTACAACATCACAGATATCCTACAACATCACAGATATCCTACAACATCACAGATATCCTACAACATCACAGATATCCTACAACATCACAGATATCCTACAACATCACAGATATCCTACAACATCACAGATGATATCCTACAACATCACAGATATCCTACAACATCATAGATATCCTACAACATCACAGATATCCTACAACATCACGATATCCTACAACATCACAGATGTCCTACAACAACATCACATATATCCTACAACATCACAGATATCCTACAACATCACAGATATCCTACAACATCACAGATATCCTACAACATCACAGGTATCCTACAACATCACAGATATCCTACAACATCACAGATATCCTGCAACATTACAGATGATATCCTACAACATCACAGATATCCTACAACATCACAGATATCCTACAACATCCCAGATATCCTACAACATCACAAATATCCTACAACATCACAAATATCCTACAACAACATCACAGATATCCTACAACATCACAGATATCCTACAACATCACAGATATCCTACAACATCACATATATCCTACAACAACACGGGTTCACGGCATCCAATGCGACAGACTTAGCTCGGGATCGCTCCACACTACACTCGACGGCAACGGTGGAAGGAAAAATTAAAGTGAGTCTAAAATATTCAACGTACAATCAAGCCAGATATAGGGTGGCACAGGTACAAACATGTGATGTCATTGACGGGTTTACCTTGATCGAACGGCAACCAAATATTGATTTGGTTTGGTTTGAAAGACTATCTTCATTGCATACGGACAACTCTATCAGTGCTCCGGTGTCCTCCCTTAGGTCACGAATGGAGAATCTCGTTATAGTACACCAACTCCGTAGCAGCGGAGAGGATACCAAAGTGTGTATACAGATATCGCACATTCTATAAATATTTTTGTGGTGAGTGGGTTTTTATAATTTTGTAAATTTTTGTGGTGAGTGGGTTTTTATAATTTTGTAAATTTTTGTGGTGAGTGGGTTTTTATAATTTTGTAAATTTTTGTGGTGAGTGGGTTTTTATAATTTTGTAAATTTTGTGGTGAGTGGGTTTTTATAATTTTGTAAATTTTTGTGGTGAGTGGGTTTTTATAATTTTGTAAATTTTTGTGGTGAGTGGGTTTTTATAATTTTGAAAATTTCTGTGGTGAGTATGTTTTTATAATTTTGTAAATTTTTGTGGTGAGTGGGTTTTTATAATTTTGTAAATTTTTGTGGTGAGTGGGTTTTTATAATTTTGTTAATTTTTGTAGGGCAGCAACCAAATGGTATACTCTTTACGATTTCTAACTGACGAGTGAGTTTTAACTCATGAGTTCAGGGGGGAGTATGACTTCATTAGGACCCCCTGGTTCTGAAAAAATGTGAATGAAATATATTCCCTGTACTGGGAATCGAACCAGACACCTTTAGAATCCGAGGCTGACGCCAAACATCTTAGCCACTCCGACCCCAGACAAATAGTGATGCAGATTAAGCCACGTTTTAAAACTTAAGAATGGGCTAAATTTAAGATTCATCTTTATGAAACCAGCACAGTAATTATACACACAGCTCAAATACCGTGTTGTCAATTCAACTATTTGTTTTATGAAGAGTATAAATGTATGATAATCCTTCTTATTCTTATTATTATTATTTATTGTTATCCTCATATTACTAATTATCTGTGTGAAAGCTCCGATAGAAAACAATGTTTAAAAAATCTCACCAGCATTTCGGGAAAGTACGGACAAAGCGCGCATTGCACATAAAAGCTGAATTGAACACCCATTAAAAAGCACGCTGACATTTCAAATTTTTGTTTCTTGTCATAATGCATTGACTACTGACCACACGTCATGATCAGTTTCACAACAACGATCCAATCAATGATCAGTTTCACAACAACGATCCAATCAAGGATCAGTTTCACAACAACGATCCAATCAATGATCAGTTTCACAACAACGATCCAATCAAGGATCAGTTTCACAACAACGATACAATCAATGATCAGTTTCACAACAACGATCCAATCAATGATCAGTTTCACAACAACGATCCAATCAATGATCAGTTTCCCAACAACGATCCAATCAATGATCAGTTTCACAACAACGATCCAATCAATGATCAGTTTCACAACAACGATCCAATCAATGATCAGTTTCACAACAACGATCCAATCAATGATCAGTTTCACAACAACGATCCAATCAATGATCAGTTTTCACAACAACGATCCAATCAATGATCATCTCCGAAAGCCTAAATAACTTGACTTGATCTTAAGATCTCCGAAAGCCTAAATAACTTGACTTGATCTTAAGATCTCTGAAAGCCTAAATAACTTGACTTGAACTTAAGATGTCTGAAAGCCTAAATAACTTGACTTGATCTTAAGATCTCTGAAAGCCTAAATAACTTGACTTGAACTTAAGATCTCTGAAAGCTTAAATAACTTGACTTGATCTTAAGATCTCTGAAAGCCTAAATAACTTGACTTGATCTTAAGATCTCTGAAAGCCTAAATAACTTGACTTGATCTTAAGATCTCCGAAAGCCTAAATAACTTGACTTGATCTTAAGATCTCTGAAAGCCTAAATAACTTGACTTGATCTTAAGATCTCTGAAAGCCTAAATAACTTGACTTGATCTTAAGATCTCTGAAAGCCTAAATAACTTGACTTGATCTTAAGATCTCTGAAAGCCTAAATAACTTGACTTGATCTTAAGATCTCTGAAAGCCTAAATAACTTGACTTGAACTTAAGATCTCTGAAAGCCTAAATAACTTGACTTGATCTTAAGATCTCCTGTGAAGATTCCGGGGGTCACGGAGGAGATAAATGGAAGAATAGCCTTGCTGTTCCCATAGGTATGTCGTAAAAGACAACTGTACATACAGACTGGTAACCTCATCATAAAGACAACTGTACATACAAACTGGTAACCTCATCATAAAGACAACTGTACATACAGACTGGTAACCTCATCATAAAGACAACTGTACATACAGACTGGTAACCTCATCATAAAGACAACTGTACATACAGACTGGTAACCTCATCATAAAGACAAATGTACATACAGACTGGTAACCTCATCATAAAGACAACTGTACATACAGACTGGTAACCTCATCATAAAGACAACTGTACATGCAGACTGGTAACCTCATCATAAAGACAACTGTACATACAGACTGGTAACCTCATCATAAAGACAACTGTATATACAGACTGGTAACCTCATCATAAAGACAACTGTACATACAGACTGGTAACCTCATCATAAAGACAACTGTACATACAGACTGGTAACCTCATCATAAAGACAACTGTACATACAGACTGGTAACCTCATCATAAAGACAACTGTACATACAGACTGGTAACCTCATCATAAAGACAACTGTACATACAGACTGGTAACCTCATCATAAAGACAACTGTACATACAGACTGGTAACCTCATCATAAAGACAACTGTACATACAGACTGGTAACCTCATCATAAAGACAACTGTACATGCAGACTGGTAACCTCATCATAAAGACAACTGTACATACAGACTGGTAACCTCATCATAAAGACAACTGTACATACAGACTGGTAACCTCATCATAAAGACAACTGTACATACAGACTGGTAACCTCATCATAAAGACAACTGTACATACAGACTGGTAACCTCATCATAAAGGCAACTGTACATACAGACTGGTAACCTCATCATAAAGACAACTGTACATACAGACTGGTAGCCTCATCATAAAGACAACTGTACATACAGACTGGTAACCTCATCATAAAGACAACTGTACATGCAGACTGGTAACCTCATCATAAAGACAACTGTACATGCAGACTGGTAACCTCATCATAAAGACAACTGTACATGCAGACTGGTAACCTCATCATAAAGACAAGTGTACATGCAGACTGGTAACCTCTGTCGTGGAATATTCTAATCCACATATATAAATTATTAGGTAAATATGAAGCCTAACAAATAAAATTAATAAAGAAAAGAGCAATGGTAAATAACAGTGCTGTCACAAAGAAGGTACTCGAAATCCCCTTGTTTTCTACTGCGTATGCAAATTGTAACGTTTCACGTTGATATTAAAGGCCTTCTGCAACATACACGCGTTTCCCAAACACACGATAAAATGTGCTGCCTTTCTAAGAAAAACCTTGAAATATGCTAGTTGACCTAAATTTTAAATTCCATTCATGTCTTTTTCTACACTATGTTACCAAAACGAACGAACAGATGGACAAAAGGATAAAGAGAGAGGGAGGGCTGAAAATCAGGAACGCATGCAACACGCGTCGCGCGATACACAAATGCTGCCATCACGCGTGTAAGACTACAAGCACTAACTTTTTCAGACGGACAGTGATAAATTCACTACCCTTCCCAGAGTTAGGTTTTAAAATCACAAAAAAACGCTTATTAGGAAAGATAACAATAGATGGGTTTACGGTTGAAAACATAACAGTACCCAGACAGCACATCTTCGAAACAGGAGGTAGAAAATCCATATTTTGAACGCAGCCACTTAGCGCTTTTAAATTTGGATATTTGGGTTCCTTGGGGTTTGCTGACAAAGAATATGTACAGCGTTCTGCAAATAGTCTAGGAATTAACAAGTTATACCCAAAATAAAATAGTGGGGATGCCTGACAGCATGGAATCATTTCTGCTCATACAATTTTTTTATAACGTGTTTGAAAAAAACCTTACGTTACATAAATAGCCTACCATGTAAACTCCAAATTGATTGGAGCGCAACAAATGAAAAACTAACCACGATTGGTCGGGCTATAAATACTATCTTGGTTGTTAGGGAGACGTAGAAAGGTAACATTTTTTCAAACACTTGTCGAAACGTGGCCTCATTGGCTAGACTCGCTGATATACTCACTTAGGAGCGTTAGTTCGAGACCACTAGTGCAAATAAGCTTGATAAAGCGACAGTGCGTTGAAGCCAGCTCACATTTTTGCTAAAATAAAAGCCTGGAACATAAGCAGATGGGAATTTGTGCCAGTAATTGTGCCAGAATTCATTGCTAATCAACGTATCTGTGTTTTTTTCCATGAAATTGTGGTAAGCTTGAACCATTCAGTATCTTTTAATGAAAATTGAATGTAAATTGTTAATTTATGCCTGTATATATATGTGTAGTTCAGTGGCAAACAAGAGATAAAGCCTATAATGCTCCAGCCTGAACAGAGGGTGTCGGAGGGAAGTAAAACGGCATGGAATGGCCAAATAGTACACTGACACCTGGATGATTGATTAGACAGAAATAATGCTGGAAGTGCAGAGGCGTAGTGACCATTAAGGAGGGTAATGCTGGTATAAAGTATTTCAGATGAAGCTGACAGTTGGCCTAACGCTCTGAACTCAATGTTTGTGTTGTATTGTGTTCAGTGTAGAACTAGAGTATCAATTAGTTATGAAGTAGAAGGTATATCCTTCTTGTTTTCAGGGACCGTGGTCTTGATGGTACTGAGCAGCACCTGGTCAGAGCTTTGCTGAATCCAGAGTCGGACAGCATACTCCTTGGTCCATTTAGCTATCAGTGAGGTGTCTCCAGAGCCCAGAGGAGAATTCGAGCAGAGGAGTCCTTTCCTGCCGCCATCACTCAAGATAAGCTGATTTGACCAGCTGAGCTCAACATTATGTCCCCTCATCTTGAAAGGACTTTGTAAAAATAACATTCAGAGGGGAATTTAATTGTCTTAATATCAGGAACTGAGAACATCTCCAATACTAGTCCCTAAAGACAAACTATTGAAGTCATGATGACAAATACCAACAGAGCTTGAACAAAACAAAACCAGTATTACCTCATTTTACTACTACACAACTGACACACATAGGATATTTGTAATAATATATGTCACTACTATATTCATATTGGTAAATTCTGTACATATAACTTGTAATTTAAATTGATTGTGATTCCTGGTTCCCTTGTAGTTGAATCAGGACACATATTCATTCATGCCAGTAATGAATACATATTGTTATTTGAAAAGTTATCAGTGACTCTTTTAAGATATCCTTGTAGAGTGTTATATGTATGTGAGTGTCACAGTGTTGTTAAGAGTAGTGGATTAAATTAAATTGTTTATCTGTCTGTTGTTGTGACTTACACTTCATCATACACATACCCTAGACACATAACGTAGTCATCACACTATTCCAGAATAATTCTGACTGAGATATATAGATATGTGGTAGCAAGTAAGGTTATCTATAATACACTACTCTTAATAGATATAGATACCTTCACAGCTGATCTCAGTCAGTACACTAAGTCCCCTATAAATATTTATAACATCCCACTTCACCACATATATTGGGGGCTCGTCCGGGATTTTGAATCTTTCCCTATTAAAAATATTGGGGGTAATTCACTTCAGGGAATATAAGAATTAAAAGGTATCCTTGGGTGGAATTAAATAAGGTTGAGCTCACGGTGCCTGTGTTGTCCATTATATATATTTAGAATTTGAATTGTTGGTTAGACATTGTAGAAATTTACCTGATAGACAATGGCGGACCTGGCCAAGTTTCGATCTGCTGCTGTACAGACTGCAAAAGAGTTAGGATTAGATGGGCAAGTTATGGTTGCCTATGTCACCACGGAATGTGACAAATTTATTGAACGCGAAGAAAGAAGATTAGAAAAAGAGGCCGAAAGAAAGTTAGAGGCTGAGACTAAGAGGTTGCAAGCTGAGGCTGAGACTAAGAGGTTGCAGATTGAGGCTGACAAAGAGGCTAAGAAATTGGAAGCAGAAAGAGAAGACAAAAGATTAGCTGCAGAAAGAGAAGAGAAGAGATTAGCTGCAGAGAGGGAAGCAGAAAAGGAGGAGAAAAGATTACAAAGGGAACATGAATTACGACTAAGGGAGTTTGAGTTTCAGGGCCATGCTCCTGAAAATGGTGCCAGTCCCTTTGCCTCTGATGCTACGGTTACTCAAGGAGCCTCAACCTCAGCTATGAATTTTCATTTAGATCATTTTGTTGAGAAAGACGATGATATAGAGAGCTACCTAAATAGGTATGAGCTATTAGCTACCACGTATGGGTTAGAGAGAGAAAGGTGGAGCTTAAAGTTATCTCAAGGACTTCGTGGGGCAGCTTATGAAGTTTTTGCCAAAATGAGCAGAGGTGATCAGGAAAATTATGACATGCTAAAGCAGGCTCTTTTGTTAAGGTATGAAAAGAATGCAGAGTTTTACAGGAAAAAATTTAGGAATGCTAAACTACTGTCAGGTGAAACCTATCACCAGTTCTCTGCACGAATAGAGACATACTTGGAGAAATGGACTTCTCTGGGGAAAACCCAAGATCTTAAGGAAATGGTCCTTATAGAGCAATTAAGAGAGTCCATGGCTCCAGACCTGAGAAAGTTTCTCATGGAACAAGGTGCAGAGAGGCTGGGTGAGTTGCTAAATGTTGCTGAAAGGTATCAAGCAGCTCAAGCAGAGGTAACAGGTAATAAAAAGAAACAAGTGGATAACTTTAGGGCACCACAGAACTTTAATAAATTTGATCCTAGAGATCAAAATAAAGGTAAGCACCAGTTTGATAGGCCACGGTATGAAAATAAAAATAAATTCCCACAATTCGATGAAAGGAAATATGATGAAAGAAAATCTTTCAACCAAGGAAAAAGGTGGTGTAAGAATTGTCAGACGGACAATCATGACACTGACCGTTGCAGAAGGAAACCTGTGTATATGGCAACCCTTCAGGTCAGGTCGACCTCAAGACAGGAGGAGGATATTATGTTAGATACCACTCCAGAAGAGATGAGGAAGGCACAGGCTGGGGATAAAACACTCAAGCCTTGTTTCAGAAAATTGTCAACTTGTCATACAACTCCAGGCAAGGGAGATTTTTTACATGAAAAACAAGTTGATGTATAGGAAGACTGGAGCTAGATCCAAAGGTCACGGACAGCTGGTTCTTCCAAAGAGATATAGGACAGACTTAATAAGGAGCCTACATGTGAAACCAGATGGGGACCATGAGAAGATAGGTACCATCATTCAAAAGGTGGCTCACAATTATTATTGGCCCAAAGCAAGATGGGACATTGAGAATTTTGTAGAAAGGTGTAGCATAGCACATGAGGGAACACCCACAAGTGGGAACATGGATCAGGACCTGGACACGCCACGGGGCAAAATTAGGCCTGATAATAAAAAGAGATATAAATTTGATAAAATGGACCAAATGGAATGGGAAGCCCCTTTTCACGGACAAGCTTCACTTAACTGTTTTACAATGGCCACTATGCGGAGAGTGCAAAAAGATGTCTTACCCCAGGATAAGCCGAAAATCCCTCAATCGGACTTAAACAAACTGGAGGAAGAGGATGTAGAGAGGAAATCTCTCATCAAGAATTTTAAGTGGGGAGAAAGCCCCAAAAGAAAAATTGGTAGCGGTCGTTTTGTGAATGATAATTCTGGGAGGAAAAATCATCACTATAAAGCTTCGAGTGGAAGAGACCATACCGGTGCATGGACAAATAGGTCCACACAATTAAAGGTCCATATGTAGCTTTGTTAAGAACGTGGACTGATGAAAAGGCAGAGGAAAACATTACATCTTCATACCAATATGTGAATGAGCTGACCACTCGGTTGAAAACTGGCTGGAAACTTGCCAATGAAAATTTGAAACAAGCCAGGAAGAAACATGCTGCCTATTATAACAGGAAGGCGAAGGACAGAAATTTGGCTGTGGGAGAGAAAGTACTGCTTCTTTTGCCTGGGAGTCAGAATAAGTTACAAATTGGATGGCAGGGTCCATATACAGTTCTAGAGAAGGTGTCTAGAACAAATTATAAGATAGATAAGAAGGGGAAAGAAAAAATCTTATCATGTGAATCTCCTGAAGAAATATTTGGAAAGAGAACATCAGGAAGAGACACACTTGTTGACCTTGTCCATCGCCATGGAGATGAAAAAGGAACCACTTTCATCATTTGAATATCCATTACACCCCTGTGAGACAGCAGCACAGGTGAAAATCAGTACACATTTAACGAAAACTCAGAGAGAGAGAGAGAGTGCAACAGGTTCTAAATAATCATGCAGAGGTGTTAACAGACCGACCAGGGCATACAAACCTATTGGAATATGATATGAAACTGATGGACCCCACACCTGTCTGTATGAAACCATATTCGATTCCGTTTGCTAAGGAAAAAGCTTTGAAGGAAGAGATAGACTATCTGTTGAAGGAAGGAATTATTTCGCACAGTGAGTCTTCGTATAGTTCCGGAGTTGTACTCTTAAGGAAGCCCTCTGGAGAACATAGACTCTGTATAGATTACAGGAGACTGAATGCTATTACAGAAGGACAGGTGGATCCATTGCCGGATACAAATCAGCTGTTTGCCAGACTAAATAAAGCTAAATATTTCTCAAAAGTGGATCTGAGTAAAGGATACTATCAGATTCCAGTAAAGCCTGAGGTTAGACCATACCTAGCCTTTAGTACCTCAGAAGGACACTATGAGTTTAATAGATTGCCATTTGGATTGAAGAATGCGCCTAGTGTCTTCTCTAGAATGATGAGAAAATTATTGGATCCTCTGAATAATCCCTGTATAACAAATTTTATGGATGATATCCTTATAGCAACAGAAACATTTGAGGAACACATTGACTCTCTGAACATGCTGTTTGATCGACTTAGGGAGGCAAATTTAACAGCCCGACCAACCAAATGTTGCGTTGGATGTAAAGAATTGGAATTTTTGGGACACACAGTTTATCAGGGAAACATGACCCCTGACCCAAAGAATTTAGAGAAACTACAGAAAGCCCCGAGACCACAAACCAAGAAGGACGTGAGATCCTTTGTCTCATTATGTGGTTTCTACCAGAAGTATATCAAAAACTTTAATTCCATATGTGCACCGTTAACTGAATTGACACGTAAAGGACATCCAGATCGCATTACATGGACACCACAATGTGAAATGACTTACCAAGAATTGAAGGAAAAGCTCACAAGTAAACCCATTTTGAAATTACCTGACTTAAGTCAAGAATTCATAGTAAGGACGGATGCAAGTAATATTGGGCTGGGTGCAACTCTACTACAGAGATCTGATGCATTGGATGGGGAATTAAGCCCAGTGGCATATGCTAGCAGAAAGTTGAATAAAGCTGAAATCAACTACTCAACTAGCGAAAAAGAATGTCTTGCAGTAATATGGGCGATAAAGAAATTCAATATTTATCTATATGGGAAGGCATTTAAGTTGCAAACAGACCACAAACCATTATCGTTTCTAGCACAGGCTAGGCATGAGAACTCCAGGTTACTCCGATGGTCTTTACTTTTGGCTCCATATAATTTTAGCATTGAGTATATATCTGGAAAAACCAATTTGGGAGCGGATTTTCTAAGCCGCCATCCGTGTGATGAGAATCACCGTAAACCCCAGAACTAATAATAAATTTCTCTATGTGTATATAGAATAAAGGACTGACATATAATGTCTGTTTTAAGAGGGGAGGTGTCGTGGAATATTCTAATCCACATATATAAATTATTAGGTAAATATGAAGCCTAACAAATAAAATTAATAAAGAAAAGAGCAATGGTAAATAACAGTGCTGTCACAAAGAAGGTACTCGAAATCCCCTTGTTTTCTACTGCGTATGCAAATTGTAACGTTTCACGTTGATATTAAAGGCCTTCTGCAACATACACGCGTTTCCCAAACACACGATAAAATGTGCTGCCTTTCTAAGAAAAACCTTGAAATATGCTAGTTGACCTAAATTTTAAATTCCATTCATGTCTTTTTCTACACTATGTTACCAAAACGAACGAACAGATGGACAAAAGGATAAAGAGAGAGGGAGGGCTGAAAATCAGGAACGCATGCAACACGCGTCGCGCGATACACAAATGCTGCCATCACGCGTGTAAGACTACAAGCACTAACTTTTTCAGACGGACAGTGATAAATTCACTACCCTTCCCAGAGTTAGGTTTTAAAATCACAAAAAACGCTTATTAGGAAAGATAACAATAGATGGGTTTACGGTTGAAAACATAACAGTACCCAGACAGCACATCTTCGAAACAGGAGGTAGAAAATCCATATTTTGAACGCAGCCACTTAGCGCTTTTAAATTTGGATATTTGGGTTCCTTGGGGTTTGCTGACAAAGAATATGTACAGCGTTCTGCAAATAGTCTAGGAATTAACAAGTTATACCCAATATAAAATAGTGGGGATGCCTGACAGCATGGAATCATTTCTGCTCATACAATTTTTTTATAACGTGTTTGAAAAAAAACCTTACGTTACATAAATAGCCTACCATGTAAACTCCAAATTGATTGGAGCGCAACAAATGAAAAACTAACCACGATTGGTCGGGCTATAAATACTATCTTGGTTGTTAGGGAGACGTAGAAAGGTAACATTTTTTCAAACACTTGTCGAAACGTGGCCTCATTGGCTAGACTCGCTGATATACTCACTTAGGAGCGTTAGTTCGAGACCACTAGTGCAAATAAGCTTGATAAAGCGACAGTGCGTTGAAGCCAGCTCACATTTTTGCTAAAATAAAAGCCTGGAACATAAGCAGATGGGAATTTGTGCCAGTAATTGTGCCAGAATTCATTGCTAATCAACGTATCTGTGTTTATTTCCATGAAATTGTGGTAAGCTTGAACCATTCAGTATCTTTTAATGAAAATTGAATGTAAATTGTTAATTTATGCCTGTATATATATGTGTAGTTCAGTGGCAAACAAGAGATAAAGCCTATAATGCTCCAGCCTGAACAGAGGGTGTCGGAGGGAAGTAAAACGGCATGGAATGGCCAAATAGTACACTGACACCTGGATGATTGATTAGACAGAAATAATGCTGGAAGTGCAGAGGCGTAGTGACCATTAAGGAGGGTAATGCTGGTATAAAGTATTTCAGATGAAGCTGACAGTTGGCCTAACGCTCTGAACTCAATGTTTGTGTTGTATTGTGTTCAGTGTAGAACTAGAGTATCAATTAGTTATGAAGTAGAAGGTATATCCTTCTTGTTTTCAGGGACCGTGGTCTTGATGGTACTGAGCAGCACCTGGTCAGAGCTTTGCTGAATCCAGAGTCGGACAGCATACTCCTTGGTCCATTTAGCTATCAGTGAGGTGTCTCCAGAGCCCAGAGGAGAATTCGAGCAGAGGAGTCCTTTCCTGCCGCCATCACTCAAGATAAGCTGATTTGACCAGCTGAGCTCAACATTATGTCCCCTCATCTTGAAAGGACTTTGTAAAAATAACATTCAGAGGGGAATTTAATTGTCTTAATATCAGGAACTGAGAACATCTCCAATACTAGTCCCTAAAGACAAACTATTGAAGTCATGATGACAAATACCAACAGAGCTTGAACAAAACAAAACCAGTATTACCTCATTTTACTACTACACAACTGACACACATAGGATATTTGTAATAATATATGTCACTACTATATTCATATTGGTAAATTCTGTACATATAACTTGTAATTTAAATTGATTGTGATTCCTGGTTCCCTTGTAGTTGAATCAGGACACATATTCATTCATGCCAGTAATGAATACATATTGTTATTTGAAAAGTTATCAGTGACTCTTTTAAGATATCCTTGTAGAGAGTTATATGTATGTGAGTGTCACAGTGTTGTCAAGAGTAGTGGATTAAATTAAATTGTTTATCTGTCTGTTGTTGTGACTTACACTTCATCATACACATACCCTAGACACATAACGTAGCATCACACTATTCCAGAATAATTCTGACTGAGATATATAGATATGTGGTAGCAAGTAAGGTTATCTATAATACACTACTCTTAATAGATATAGATACCTTCACAGCTGATCTCAGTCAGTACACTAAGTCCCCTATAAATATTTATAACATCCCACTTCACCACATATATTGGGGGCTCGTCCGGGATTTTGAATCTTTCCCTATTAAAAATATTGGGGGTAATTCACTTCAGGGAATATAAGAATTAAAAGGTATCCTTGGGTGGAATTAAATAAGGTTGAGCTCACGGTGCCTGTGTTGTCCATTATATATATTTAGAATTTGAATTGTTGGTTAGACATTGTAGAAATTTACCTGATAGACAATGGCGGACCTGGCCAAGTTTCGATCTGCTGCTGTACAGACTGCAAAAGAGTTAGGATTAGATGGGCAAGTTATGGTTGCCTATGTCACCACGGAATGTGACAAATTTATTGAACGCGAAGAAAGAAGATTAGAAAAAGAGGCCGAAAGAAAGTTAGAGGCTGAGACTAAGAGGTTGCAAGCTGAGGCTGAGACTAAGAGGTTGCAGATTGAGGCTGACAAAGAGGCTAAGAAATTGGAAGCAGAAAGAGAAGACAAAAGATTAGCTGCAGAAAGAGAAGAGAAGAGATTAGCTGCAGAGAGGGAAGCAGAAAAGGAGGAGAAAAGATTACAAAGGGAACATGAATTACGACTAAGGGAGTTTGAGTTTCAGGGCCATGCTCCTGAAAATGGTGCCAGTCCCTTTGCCTCTGATGCTACGGTTACTCAAGGAGCCTCAACCTCAGCTATGAATTTTCATTTAGATCATTTTGTTGAGAAAGACGATGATATAGAGAGCTACCTAAATAGGTATGAGCTATTAGCTACCACGTATGGGTTAGAGAGAGAAAGGTGGAGCTTAAAGTTATCTCAAGGACTTCGTGGGGCAGCTTATGAAGTTTTTGCCAAAATGAGCAGAGGTGATCAGGAAAATTATGACATGCTAAAGCAGGCTCTTTTGTTAAGGTATGAAAAGAATGCAGAGTTTTACAGGAAAAAATTTAGGAATGCTAAACTACTGTCAGGTGAAACCTATCACCAGTTCTCTGCACGAATAGAGACATACTTGGAGAAATGGACTTCTCTGGGGAAAACCCAAGATCTTAAGGAAATGGTCCTTATAGAGCAATTACGAGAGTCCATGGCTCCAGACCTGAGAAAGTTTCTCATGGAACAAGGTGCAGAGAGGCTGGGTGAGTTGCTAAATGTTGCTGAAAGGTATCAAGCAGCTCAAGCAGAGGTAACAGGTAATAAAAAGAAACAAGTGGATAACTTTAGGGCACCACAGAACTTTAATAAATTTGATCCTAGAGATCAAAATAAAGGTAAGCACCAGTTTGATAGGCCACGGTATGAAAATAAAAATAAATTCCCACAATTCGATGAAAGGAAATATGATGAAAGAAAATCTTTCAACCAAGGAAAAAGGTGGTGTAAGAATTGTCAGACGGACAATCATGACACTGACCGTTGCAGAAGGAAACCTGTGTATATGGCAACCCTTCAGGTCAGGTCGACCTCAAGACAGGAGGAGGATATTATGTTAGATACCACTCCAGAAGAGATGAGGAAGGCACAGGCTGGGGATAAAACACTCAAGCCTTGTTTCAGAAAATTGTCAACTTGTCATATAACTCCAGGCAAGGGAGATTTTTACATGAAAAACAAGTTGATGTATAGGAAGACTGGAGCTAGATCCAAAGGTCACGGACAGCTGGTTCTTCCAAAGAGATATAGGACAGACTTAATAAGGAGCCTACATGTGAAACCAGATGGGGACCATGAGAAGATAGGTACCATCATTCAAAAGGTGGCTCACAATTATTATTGGCCCAAAGCAAGATGGGACATTGAGAATTTTGTAGAAAGGTGTAGCATAGCACATGAGGGAACACCCACAAGTGGGAACATGGATCAGGACCTGGACACGCCACGGGGCAAAATTAGGCCTGATAATAAAAAGAGATATAAATTTGATAAAATGGACCAAATGGAATGGGAAGCCCCTTTTCACGGACAAGCTTCACTTAACTGTTTTACAATGGCCACTATGCGGAGAGTGCAAAAAGATGTCTTACCCCAGGATAAGCCGACAATCCCTCAATCGGACTGAAACAAACTGGAGGAAGAGGATGTAGAGAGGAAATCTCTCATCAAGAATTTTAAGTGGGGAGAAAGCCCCAAAAGAAAAATTGGTAGCGGTCGTTTTGTGAATGATAATTCTGGGAGGAAAAATCATCACTATAAAGCTTCGAGTGGAAGAGACCATACCGGTGCATGGACAAATAGGTCCACACAATTAAAGGTCCATATGTAGCTTTGTTAAGAACGTGGACTGATGAAAAGGCAGAGGAAAACATTACATCTTCATACCAATATGTGAATGAGCTGACCACTCGGTTGAAAACTGGCTGGAAACTTGCCAATGAAAATTTGAAACAAGCCAGGAAGAAACATGCTGCCTATTATAACAGGAAGGCGAAGGACAGAAATTTGGCTGTGGGAGAGAAAGTACTGCTTCTTTTGCCTGGGAGTCAGAATAAGTTACAAATTGGATGGCAGGGTCCATATACAGTTCTAGAGAAGGTGTCTAGAACAAATTATAAGATAGATAAGAAGGGGAAAGAAAAAAATCTATCATGTGAATCTCCTGAAGAAATATTTGGAAAGAGAACATCAGGAAGAGACACACTTGTTGACCTTGTCCATCGCCATGGAGATGAAAAAGGAACCACTTTCATCATTTGAATATCCATTACACCCCTGTGAGACAGCAGCACAGGTGAAAATCAGTACACATTTAATATGATATGAAACTGATGGACCCCACACCTGTCTGTATGAAACCATATTCGATTCCGTTTGCTAAGGAAAAAGCTTTGAAGGAAGAGATAGACTATCTGTTGAAGGAAGGAATTATTTCGCACAGTGAGTCTTCGTATAGTTCCGGAGTTGTACTCTTAAGGAAGCCCTCTGGAGAACATAGACTCTGTATAGATTACAGGAGACTGAATGCTATTACAGAAGGACAGGTGGATCCATTGCCGGATACAAATCAGCTGTTTGCCAGACTAAATAAAGCTAAATATTTCTCAAAAGTGGATCTGAGTAAAGGATACTATCAGATTCCAGTAAAGCCTGAGGTTAGACCATACCTAGCCTTTAGTACCTCAGAAGGACACTATGAGTTTAATAGATTGCCATTTGGATTGAAGAATGCGCCTAGTGTCTTCTCTAGAATGATGAGAAAATTATTGGATCCTCTGAATAATCCCTGTATAACAAATTTTATGGATGATATCCTTATAGCAACAGAAACATTTGAGGAACACATTGACTCTCTGAACATGCTGTTTGATCGACTTAGGGAGGCAAATTTAACAGCCCGACCAACCAAATGTTGCGTTGGATGTAAAGAATTGGAATTTTTGGGACACACAGTTTATCAGGGAAACATGACCCCTGACCCAAAGAATTTAGAGAAACTACAGAAAGCCCCGAGACCACAAACCAAGAAGGACGTGAGATCCTTTGTCTCATTATGTGGTTTCTACCAGAAGTATATCAAAAACTTTAATTCCATATGTGCACCGTTAACTGAATTGACACGTAAAGGACATCCAGATCGCATTACATGGACACCACAATGTGAAATGACTTACCAAGAATTGAAGGAAAAGCTCACAAGTAAACCCATTTTGAAATTACCTGACTTAAGTCAAGAATTCATAGTAAGGACGGATGCAAGTAATATTGGGCTGGGTGCAACTCTACTACAGAGATCTGATGCATTGGATGGGGAATTAAGCCCAGTGGCATATGCTAGCAGAAAGTTGAATAAAGCTGAAATCAACTACTCAACTAGCGAAAAAGAATGTCTTGCAGTAATATGGGCGATAAAGAAATTCAATATTTATCTATATGGGAAGGCATTTAAGTTGCAAACAGACCACAAACCATTATCGTTTCTAGCACAGGCTAGGCATGAGAACTCCAGGTTACTCCGATGGTCTTTACTTTTGGCTCCATATAATTTTAGCATTGAGTATATATCTGGAAAAACCAATTTGGGAGCGGATTTTCTAAGCCGCCATCCGTGTGATGAGAATCACCGTAAACCCCAGAACTAATAATAAATTTCTCTATGTGTATATAGAATAAAGGACTGACATATAATGTCTGTTTTAAGAGGGGAGGTGTCGTGGAATATTCTAATCCACATATATAAATTATTAGGTAAATATGAAGCCTAACAAATAAAATTAATAAAGAAAAGAGCAATGGTAAATAACAGTGCTGTCACAAAGAAGGTACTCGAAATCCCCTTGTTTTCTACTGCGTATGCAAATTGTAACGTTTCACGTTGATATTAAAGGCCTTCTGCAACATACACGCGTTTCCCAAACACACGATAAAATGTGCTGCCTTTCTAAGAAAAACCTTGAAATATGCTAGTTGACCTAAATTTTAAATTCCATTCATGTCTTTTTCTACACTATGTTACCAAAACGAACGAACAGATGGACAAAAGGATAAAGAGAGAGGGAGGGCTGAAAATCAGGAACGCATGCAACACGCGTCGCGCGATACACAAATGCTGCCATCACGCGTGTAAGACTACAAGCACTAACTTTTTCAGACGGACAGTGATAAATTCACTACCCTTCCCAGAGTTAGGTTTTAAAATCAAAAAAAAACGCTTATTAGGAAAGATAACAATAGATGGGTTTACGGTTGAAAACATAACAGTACCCAGACAGCACATCTTCGAAACAGGAGGTAGAAAATCCATATTTTGAACGCAGCCACTTAGCGCTTTTAAATTTGGATATTTGGGTTCCTTGGGGTTTGCTGACAAAGAATATGTACAGCGTTCTGCAAATAGTCTAGGAATTAACAAGTTATACCCAATATAAAATAGTGGGGATGCCTGACAGCATGGAATCATTTCTGCTCATACAATTTTTTTATAACGTGTTTGAAAAAAACCTTACGTTACATAAATAGCCTACCATGTAAACTCCAAATTGATTGGAGCGCAACAAATGAAAAACTAACCACGATTGGTCGGGCTATAAATACTATCTTGGTTGTTAGGGAGACGTAGAAAGGTAACATTTTTTCAAACACTTGTCGAAACGTGGCCTCATTGGCTAGACTCGCTGATATACTCACTTAGGAGCGTTAGTTCGAGACCACTAGTGCAAATAAGCTTGATAAAGCGACAGTGCGTTGAAGCCAGCTCACATTTTTGCTAAAATAAAAGCCTGGAACATAAGCAGATGGGAATTTGTGCCAGTAATTGTGCCAGAATTCATTGCTAATCAACGTATCTGTGTTTATTTCCATGAAATTGTGGTAAGCTTGAACCATTCAGTATCTTTTAATGAAAATTGAATGTAAATTGTTAATTTATGCCTGTATATATATGTGTAGTTCAGTGGCAAACAAGAGATAAAGCCTATAATGCTCCAGCCTGAACAGAGGGTGTCGGAGGGAAGTAAAACGGCATGGAATGGCCAAATAGTACACTGACACCTGGATGATTGATTAGACAGAAATAATGCTGGAAGTGCAGAGGCGTAGTGACCATTAAGGAGGGTAATGCTGGTATAAAGTATTTCAGATGAAGCTGACAGTTGGCCTAACGCTCTGAACTCAATGTTTGTGTTGTATTGTGTTCAGTGTAGAACTAGAGTATCAATTAGTTATGAAGTAGAAGGTATATCCTTCTTGTTTTCAGGGACCGTGGTCTTGATGGTACTGAGCAGCACCTGGTCAGAGCTTTGCTGAATCCAGAGTCGGACAGCATACTCCTTGGTCCATTTAGCTATCAGTGAGGTGTCTCCAGAGCCCAGAGGAGAATTCGAGCAGAGGAGTCCTTTCCTGCCGCCATCACTCAAGATAAGCTGATTTGACCAGCTGAGCTCAACATTATGTCCCCTCATCTTGAAAGGACTTTGTAAAAATAACATTCAGAGGGGAATTTAATTGTCTTAATATCAGGAACTGAGAACATCTCCAATACTAGTCCCTAAAGACAAACTATTGAAGTCATGATGACAAATACCAACAGAGCTTGAACAAAACAAAACCAGTATTACCTCATTTTACTACTACACAACTGACACACATAGGATATTTGTAATAATATATGTCACTACTATATTCATATTAAATTCTGTACATATGTAATTTAAATTGATTGTGATTCCTGGTTCCCTTGTAGTTGAATCAGGACACATATTCATTCATGCCAGTAATGAATACATATTGTTATTTGAAAAGTTATCAGTGACTCTTTTAAGATATCCTTGTAGAGTGTTATATGTATGTGAGTGTCACAGTGTTGTTAAGAGTAGTGGATTAAATTAAATTGTTTATCTGTCTGTTGTTGTGACTTACACTTCATCATCATACACATACCCTAGACACATAACGTAGTCATCACACTATTCCAGAATAATTCTGACTGAGATATATAGATATGTGGTAGCAAGTAAGGTTATCTATAATACACTACTCTTAATAGATATAGATACCTTCACAGCTGATCTCAGTCAGTACACTAAGTCCCCTATAAATATTTATAACATCCCACTTCACCACAACCTCATCATGTCAAACTAATGGCTACAGACATCACCACTGCAAGAGCTTGTCAACTTAGTCACGTGGTCATCTGTAGTTGTTGCTCCATGCTCCACAAGGCGGGAAAACAAAAGATGATGATCTTAAGCTCTGCTTTAAGAAACAGTGTCTTGATTAACACTGGCATTGCGTTACTGGTAGGACTCTATTGCCCCAGATTTAATTAAAGAATCGAGGTCCCGTATACCAACATTCTTCCCTTTTTATAATCTATTTGTTTCGTTAAGATAAATTCAAGTCAGTGACCTCCAAACACAACCAAACCATTTTTTTGCATGACAAGTTTTCTCGTACTCGAAGTCTCTCAAGCTGATTCTACTGCCTGAAATCGGTTTCGCCAGGGTTGAGACGATACAACCCTACTGTAGCTTACAATGTACAGTGCCCTGAAGCTAGATGCGCTGCATTGACTATCTTTTTGGTTAAATAGGTTTATCGAATACGCTTTAAGTATCCCACTTCGTTAGAAGATAATCGGCGAATTGAGGTGTCTATTAACTTTAACTCGTGAAGTTAGAATAAAAGACAAATTGTTTGAAACTTGATGTTAACTTGGGCAATCTTCTGCCCTACAAGAAATGAGAAGACGCTGGAGATGGATAGGACACACACCGAGAAAACTTGTTGTTAGCGTTACAAGACAATCCTTGTTCTGGAATCCCACGGTAAGGGAAGTAGGGGAAGACCACAGAACACACGGAGGAGAGCACTGGAGACAGACATGCAGAAGACCTTGAGCTGATGGCACGTGACAGGAAGTTGAACGGTGAAAGAAGAAAAATCTTCTTCCCTGTGTGGTTCCAGGCAGTCTCTAGAAAGACAGGCGTGTCGTATAAGGCGACTAACATGAAGTTATTCAAGATATTGGCAACGTCATCATGTTAAACAAACTGCCATGGAAACTATCACTGTAGGAGCATGTGAATGTTTGGTGCAGACTTCCTACACAGGAGGTCAGCTACAGTGACGAGACCATGCTCTAGAACAGCGCTAAAAAAAATGACGAATCTTCGGTTAAAACCAAAAAAATCTCGCGCACGTGTTTGGGCGTGTAACCTGTAGCTGGCTTCTCTTGTATGAAGCATCAATGTATAGCATCTTCGGAGCTGCATAAGAAGTTTCCTCTTTTTGTGAGCCCAGCAATGTACAGCGTCCAGAGGCGGATCTACTATGAAGCTTGGGCTTCAGGGCCCCCAAGTCCAGTTTTCTCTTTAAAACGTTTCTTTCCCATCCCCCAACAATTTTTTTAATATAAAAAGGGGCCCCTCCAAAAGTTAAGTTTCAGGGACCCCAAAATGTAGATTAGCCACAGATAGCATCTTCGGTGCTACATAAATAGTTTTGTCTTTGCGCCCACCACCAATGTATACAATTGACTGTGCTCTATCATACGTTTCTCCTTCGGTTGAACAATCTTCAGCTCTGAATAACAAGTGTCGTCTTTGCGCGGACAATCACTGCATAGGTCTAGCATCTTCCGCGCTGCAACATAATATATTCTTTTCGCGAACCACCAGTGTTTTAACATCTGCACTGTACCATAATTTATTCTCTTCGCGAACCACCAGTGTTTTAACATCTGCTCTGGAACAAAATGTATTCTTTTCACGAACCACCAGTGTTTTATCGTCTGCGCTAAAATATAATTTAATCTTTGCAACGTCTTTCCGCGAACCATCAAATCTGCATGGTATCATTGGCCAGTCTCTTTCCCGGCGGCCATTCCAGTCGCGTCTGGACTACCTTCATTGCACACAGACTACTCCATCAGTGCTCCGATCTCCCCCCTTAGATTACACAAGGAGGATCTCTGCACAGTGCACGTACTCCTTAGCACCGGTGAGAATCCCAATGTGTATATATAGGAATCACACATTCTATAAATATTTTTGTGCTGGGTAGGTTTCTAATTTTTAAATTTTGCCAGGGTAGCGGCCTGATAGGCATACTATTTACGATTTCCAACTGCCGTGGGATTTTTAACGTGCGCAACTAGCACACGTAGATGAGAGATAAGATCACGAACATAGCATGTTCGCGTCTTGATAACTAAAATCTGTATAACAGCGAACTCGGTGAATTTTTATTTGTAACCCTACAAATGAACATGAACAGAAAACAGAAAGATTCCTGAGATTACCAGAGTGTTTAACATGAAATGGGAAAAAGAATTTTTATTCCATGAAAAAATTGGAAAACCACTACGTCTTGTGTGCCGGCAAACTGTTGCAGTAGCAAGTGAGTACAAAGTTAGGTGCCATTATGGCACAGTGTACATAAAACACTAAATATGTAGGCAGTTTGTGATCTGATATTTTTATGGACTTGAAAAGACATCGTCAAAAACATAAGGATGCACTATTTCCGTTTAAGAAGCCTCCGACTGCAAGCCTTACTACATTGTATGATGCTGCTCTTATGCTTGTGGGTAACAGACATTTAGGGATGGAGAGTTGATAAAGAAATATGCAGTGACGATGTCACAAGTGTTTTGGGGAGATAAAACTACTATATAATCAACAGAGCTTCAGCTTTGATGGTGATATTACTAAATGTACTGTATGAGGCCAGCTGTGAAGGCTCCTGAGATAAAATGTAGTTGTGAATTGACAGAAGGCCTTTCTTGCTACCACTACGACCTCACACTTATTTTTTTTCTTTCTAATGAATGTATCTATGTAAAATGTCTAGGGTAATGATATGTAATGTGGTGTGATAATTATAGATACACCCACAGATATTTAAGCAGACTAATAATATTAACAAATGTTAAAATACACTGAACTAACTCACGTGTGTAAAATTTTTGATAGAATTATATTACATTTATTTGTTCTGGATCAAGTTTTATGTTGACCAGAACTTTTTTTAAAAAAAGGATTTAAAAATTATGAAAGAAATGCATGTAATGTTACATAATAAATGCAAGAGTGTACATATATAAGTACTAGACTAGTTAGTTTTATTAAAATGTTCTAGTAGTCATCTACTTGGGAGGATAGTTAATGCTTGTGCTGTTGGGGTGGCCTCATCACACCTGTCTATATTGACTACACAGTGTCCAGTAAATTGCAGGAATTTTATGGGGTATTAGCAACTAAAAGGCGTTGGTGAACTTCCAGCAGACCAGAGGCTCACTCATCTTGCATATGTAGCTCTGGTGCTGAAATCTGGTGGTCCCACCTCTCCGTGCTGGCGGGCAATAATAGTGGTCTCTGTCACAACGTACTGCACAGATACACTCGAGTAAGATCACCAACTGAATGGACACCGCCTTGTTGACAGCTGAAACTCACAGCTCTGCAATCAAAGTATTGGCTATGTGTCAAAATTCTATTCTCTACCCACGTCTGGACACAACACGGACACAACAACCACATCATACAGACAGGTCAGATCTCTCTGACCAAACAGCACATTTACCATGGTGGTTTTACATCAGATAGGTCCTCCCAGACTATAGATTCTGAAAAATATTTATTAGTTTCCTTCCCTAAAAGTGGATAGGTAATATGTTTCATTATTCTCAACACTTGATCTGTCTTTCCTAACCCTTGTTGGAGTTTATGTATATTGTTGGTCCCTAGACCCTGACTTGGGCGGGGGGTCTAGAGCAAATCCCTACTTGTTTGTAAGGCTAGATTTCGATATGGCAGTATCAAATCACTCGAACATTAAACAATATTCAAAATATACAAAGAAATAATTTCAATCTTACCAGATTATGAATAAAGAACACAGAAATGCTAGCAAAACTCAGCTGAGCTGCTGGCTATAGTATGGCGTCCCTGAACTTATTTCACTTTCTTTCATTTGGAAATCACCACACTTTAAAATACTGTGTCTATCATCGAACAACTATTGAGGAATGGCCCCACTTGCGCGTCTGAGCGCCGATAAAATGATTGTCTGTGGCCAATCACTGCCTAGGTTTATTTGAAATTCAAATTTCCTACCCTAAAGTCATTTCAGTCATGCTTCAGTCAAGTATGGATGTTTATCTGTTAGTCTGTCCGTCTCTACTTGTTTTTTTTTTTCAAAATGTACTTGATTTTTGAACCAACCTTTCTCTCCCCTCCAAAAATTTTGTCGTTAAAAGTTATATTTAGACACAGCTCCCACCAATGTCCCTTCGCTTCCCTACTAAGTAGATTTGAACACCTGCGTCTCGAGGTCGTGTTTTTTTTGTGCAAATAGCGACACTTTTTATTCCATACAGTCTGTCGTTGATGTGAACAACACTGTCTTTTGTCATTATCTTCAATATTATCTATCCGTCTGTAAAATTAAGAACATATTAGTTCACTGCTCAGAATGGGCCATCCGGCCAGCTAATTTTTTATATTCCTAACATTAATATTACGAAAAAGTTACTTTTTAATTTTTGTAATATTCCAAACATCCGCGTTCTGCCGCTGAATTCAAATCAAAGGCTTGGTATCGCAAAAGCGACCAATAAATGACTGTGGCGTAACATATCCAAGGTCCCTTCTGTCGAGTTCCTTACTTTATGTCAACTTGGGAAACGTGACTTTTCTCCGTTTCCCCCCAATTGCGTCTCCTTAGCCTTTCTAGTCTCACGCAATCTTTCCAGTCATATTTTTTTCCTTTTTATCCGCCGTTCCCCTCCTGTCTAGCAAGTCAATTTTTATGGAGGGTGATGACCCGCGGTCTGGGCGATCATGTACTATCAGCAGCCTACGCATTATGTTTTTATCCTTACATGTTATCTTTGGAGGTATTTTACCGTTGTATCTCTGTCAATTTCACTACACATCTCCCCACTTGAAAACATGCCTATGGCAAGTTCCAAAACCAGCGATACACATAGGTAAAATTACTCCTCACGTCTGCCACTACTCTAATTTTGATCACAGGGGTGCCGACTGAGGAAATCTGCACCGACATTCAATTTGCCTGGGATATATTGGATACTGAACTGATAAGGTTGAAGCAATAAAGACCACCTCAGCAATCTTGCGTTTTCATGCTTAGCCTGAGATAAGAATACGAGAGGCTGATGGTCCGTCTCCACCACAAAAGTCCTACCATACAGATAGATTTGAAACTTCTTTATTGCCCAGATTAACGCTAAACATTCTTTTTCGCTTGTGGAGTATCCTTGTTCCGCCTTATTCAATTTACGGCTTGCATAAGCGACTGGTTTCAGTTCCCCATCAGGTGAAGATGATCTTTGCAACAAAGCCCCTCCTAGTCCTACATTACTTGCATCGGTTCTTAAGACAAAGTCCTGTGTCAAATCAGGCAGTTTGAGAATAGGCTTGCTAGTGAGTTTTTCCTTTAACTCTTGGAACGCTAGTTCACATTGTGCAGTCCAAATAATTTTATCTGGAAGTCCCTTGCGAGTCAGATCAGTCAGAGGAGCACAAATAGCGTTAAAATTCTTGATGTATTTCTGATAAAATCCGCATAACGACACAAATGATCGCACGTCCTTTTTTGTTTGCGGCCTAGGTGCTCTCTGCAGTTTTTCCAAGTTCTTAGGATCAGGGGTCATATTACCCTGATATACAGTGTGTCCCAAGAATTCCAACTCTTTGCATCCAATACAACATTTTGTTGGCCTAGCAGTTATATTCGCCTCCCGAAGTCTATCAAACAACATCTCCAGAGCTTCAATGTGTTCTTCAAATGTCTCGGTGGCGACGAGAATATCATCCATGAAATTCGTGATACATGGGTTATTCAGGGGATCCAACAATTTGCGCATCATCCTTGAAAACACACTCGGAGCATTTTTCAGTCCGAATGGTAGCATATTGAATTCATAATGTCCATCCGAAGTGCTAAAAGCCAAATAAGGTCTCACTTCAGGCTTCACTGGGATCTGGTAATAGCCTTTACTAAGATCCACCTTTGAAAAGTATTTTGCCTTGTTCAGTCTGGCAAATAACTGTTTTGTGTCTGGTAATGGATCCACTTGTCCTTCTGTGACAGCATTCAGTTTCCTGTAATCTATGCACAGTCTGTGTTCCCCAGACGGTTTTCTCAACAAAACGACACTAGAACTAAAAGATGATTCACTGTGCGAAATAATCCCCTCCTTCAACAAATACTCTATTTCTTCCTTCAATGCCTTCTCCTTCGCGAACGGAATAGAATAGGCTCTCATACAGATTGGGTTTGAGTCTACCAGTTTCATGTCATACTGTAGCAAATTTGTATGGCCTGGTTTATCTGTTAATACATCTGTATGTTCCTCCAGAACCTGTTGAACTCTCTCCCTCTGGTTTTTAGTCAGGTGCTTACTGACTTTTACCTGTGCTGCGGTTTCACAAGGATGTAATGGGTATTCATGTGAGGTGAGTGGTTCTTTTTGCATCTGGGTTGCAATAGCCAAGGTCAATAAGGGGGTGCTTTCCTGGAGTGGTCTGTCCAGATACTTCTTTAACAGGTTTACATGATAAACTTTCTCCTTCCCCTTTTTGTCAATTTTATAGTTTGTTCTAGACACCTTCTCTAGAACCGTATATGGACCTTGCCAACCAATTTGTAATTTATTCTGGCTTCCGGGTAGTAGAAGCAGCACCTTCTCTCCGACTGCCAGTTCCCTGTCCTTTGCCTTCCTATTAAAATATGCTGCATGTTTCTTCCTGGCTTGCTTCAAATTATCATTTGCCAGTTTCCATCCAGCTTTCAAACGAGTGGTCAGTTCGTTCACGTATTGATACGATGAGGTAACAGTCTCTTCCGCCTTCTCATCTGTCCAGGTCCTTAATAGAGCTTCTAATGGACCTTTTATTGGCCTCCCAAATAGCAGAGTTGCGGGAGCCATCCCGGTTGAACTATGTGGTACCTCCCGGTACGCAAACAATGCGGCGGGCAGGAATTGATCCCACAGATCCGGTTTTTCGTGTGCCAGCTTTCTCAGGATAGAAATGAGAGTCCCGTTGAACCTCTCTACCTGGCCGTTCCCTTGTGGATGGTACGGACTACAATGAAAGTGTCTGGCTTGAAATAGCTTAAAAACTTCTTCCGTTAGTTTCCCCTTGAACTGAGAACCATTATCCGTCAAGATTTGATGCGGGAATCCTAATCGGGTAAATATTGTAAGTAGTGCCTCTGCTACATGTTTTGAATCAATTGATGGCAGGGCTACCGCCTCTCCCCACATAGAACAAGTGTCCACCAGAGTAAGGATGTAACTGTTCCTCCTCTTGGTCCGAGTGAGAGGTCCCACAATATCCACTGCAACCCTCTCAAAAGGTGTTCCCACTATGGGCATTTCCCCTAGAGTTGCAGGAGCAGTCCAGTGCTTTGGAGCTACCCTTTGACATTCTGGGCAGGATTTGACATATCTTTTTATATCCTCCGTTATCCCTGGCCAGAAGTAATGACAAGCTATACGCTGTCCTGTGGCGCTGATCCCCATGTGACCACTGAAGGGAATCGCATGCCCGAGTTCCATCACTTTATCTCTATATGAAGTGGGAAGAACCAGCTGGTTGTGACCATTTGTTCCAGTTCCGGCCTTCCTGTATAAGAGTTTGTTCTTCATGAAATATTCCCCCTTGCTCGGAGGTGTGTGGCATTTGGGCAATTTTTTAAAACAGGGCTTGAGTGTCCTATCCTCAGCCTGCGCCTTCCTCATCTCCTCTGGATGAGCATTTATAGGTTCACCTTCTTCCTCCTTCTTCTGTGACCTGGTCTGCACTGTCGCCATGATCACAGGTTTCTCGGGATTCCCCAAGAAGACGTATCTACACCCCAATATCAGAGGGTAGATTGGTTCATCTATCACTGCTGCTCTGATTTCTCCCTCCACATAGCGAGTTTTCACCGTTATCCTTGCGATGGGAAGTGTCATGAGTGGTATGTCCTTAGTCGCCCCTTGTATTTCCACTGTTTCTGTGGTATACTGACTTGGGTCCACTAGGCTAGACTTCACAACTGAATCATAATCCAAACCTGTATCATAAAGGCACCTTATGGTGACCCCATTACAAATAACATCCTCACAAACTGGGGGGTGATAAGGTTCCTGTTGTCCATTAGGATTAACCTTTAATCTTCGCGTCCCCGACTTCATTGCAGCAATGTTTGAAGGTTTCCTTCTACAAAATTCGGTGTTATGGTTATCCTTCTTGCACCATTTACACCATCTTTTTCCTTGGTTCAACGGTTTTCTTTCATTGAACTTTTGGTCATTGAACTGTGAGTTTCTGTCGCGATAGTCATTTCTTGGCCGCTCAAAGTTTGTCCTACCTTTATTTCCCTGCTCTCTATTATCAAATTTATTAAATTGCTGTGGAGCTTTAAAATTGTCTATGTGCTTCTTTTTAGCACCACTTACCTCTGCCTGAGCTGCCTGATACCTCTCAGCAACATTTAAAATTTCCCCCAACTTCTCTGCACCTTGTTCCATGAGAAATTTTCTCATGTCTGGAGCCATGGACTCTCTCAATTGCTCAATCATGATCATTTCTTTAAGATCTTGGGTCTTCCCCAGAGCCGTCCATTTCTCCAAATAGGTTTCTAGTCTAGCAGAGAATTGGTGGTATGTCTCCCCAGACAACAGTTTGGCATTTCTAAATTTCTTACGATAAAATTCACCATTCTTCTCGTACCTTAATAACAAAGCCTGCTTTAACATGTCATAATTGTCTTGGTCTTCCCTGTTCATTTTGGCAAATACTTCATAAGAAGTACCTCTCAATCCCTGTGATAGCTTTAAACTCCACCTCTCTCTCTCTAACCCATATGTAGTAGCTAATAACTCAAAACGTCCTAGGTACCCCTCTATGTCATCGTCTTTTTCAACAAAATGGTCTAAATGAAACCCCATAGCTGAGTTTGAGGCTCCCAGACTGGGCGTAGCATCTGAGGCAAAAGGGCTGGCACCATTTTCAGGAGCCGGGCCTTGTAATTCCAGCTCCCTTAGTCGTAATTCGTGCTCCCTTTGCAACCTTCTATCTTCTGCCTCCCTTTCGGCAGTCAACCTTTTTTCTTCTGCCTCCCTTTGCTGTCGTTTTCTTCTGCCTCCTTTTCGGCAGTCAACCTTTTTTCTTCTGCCTCCCTTTCGGCAGTCAACCTTTTTTCTTCTGCCTCCCTTTGCTGTCGTTTTTCTTCTGCCTCAATCTGCAGCCTCTTAATTTCTCTATCAGCCTCAATTTGTAACCTCTTCTCTTCAGCTACCTTTCTATCTTCCCTTTCAATATATTTATCACATTCCGCCGTTACATATTGAATTAAAATCTGACCATCCATTCCCATCTCCTTTGCGGTCAGCACAGCAGCTGATCGGAATTTTGCTAGCTCCGCCATACTTTTCAGACAATATAATAATATACAAGCTAAATCTCTAACCAGTAAATACACTAAGTACTTCTTATGACTATAGTCTAACTAATTCTAACTAACCAGTTAACTAATTAATTATCACTGGCTGTGAAGATTCACCAACTTTTATCTGCAGGGACACTTTTAATTTTAAAGGGAATTTCACAATTTTTTTCCCCTAATTTTATTTCTCCAACCAGGAGATCCTAATATTACTGTTGGGCTAATTATCCCTGGACAAGACCCCAATGTATGTAGTGGGTTTGATGGTATTGTATGATGGTGATATTACTAAATGTACTGTATGAGGCCAGCTGTGAAGGCTCCTGAGATAAAATGTAGTTGTGAATTGACAGAAGGCCTTTCTTGCTACCACTACGACCTCACACTTATTTTTTTTCTTTCTAATGAATGTATCTATGTAAAATGTCTAGGGTAATGATATGTAATGTGGTGTGATAATTATAGATACACCCACAGATATTTAAGCAGACTAATAATATTAACAAATGTTAAAATACACTGAACTAACTCACGTGTGTAAAATTTTTGATAGAATTATATTACATTTATTTGTTCTGGATCAAGTTTTATGTTGACCAGAACTTTTTTTAAAAAATGGATTTAAAAATTATGAAAGAAATGCATGTAATGTTACATAATAAATGCAAGAGTGTACATATATAAGTACTAGACTAGTTAGTTTTATTAAAATGTTCTAGTAGTCATCTACTTGGGAGGATAGTTAATGCTTGTGCTGTTGGGGTGGCCTCATCACACCTGTCTATATTGACTACACAGTGTCCAGTAAATTGCAGGAATTTTATGGGGTATTAGCAACTAAAAGGCGTTGGTGAACTTCCAGCAGACCAGAGGCTCACTCATCTTGCATATGTAGCTCTGGTGCTGAAATCTGGTGGTCCCACCTCTCCGTGCTGGCGGGCAATAATAGTGGTCTCTGTCACAACGTACTGCACAGATACACTCGAGTAAGATCACCAACTGAATGGACACCGCCTTGTTGACAGCTGAAACTCACAGCTCTGCAATCAAAGTATTGGCTATGTGTCAAAATTCTATTCTCTACCCACGTCTGGACACAACACGGACACAACAACCACATCATACAGACAGGTCAGATCTCTCTGACCAAACAGCACATTTACCATGGTGGTTTTACATCAGATAGGTCCTCCCAGACTATAGATTCTGAAAAATATTTATTAGTTTCCTTCCCTAAAAGTGGATAGGTAATATGTTTCATTATTCTCAACACTTGATCTGTCTTTCCTAACCCTTGTTGGAGTTTATGTATATTGTTGGTCCCTAGACCCTGACTTGGGCGGGGGGTCTAGAGCAAATCCCTACTTGTTTGTAAGGCTAGATTTCGATATGGCAGTATCAAATCACTCGAACATTAAACAATATTCAAAATATACAAAGAAATAATTTCAATCTTACCAGATTATGAATAAAGAACACAGAAATGCTAGCAAAACTCAGCTGAGCTGCTGGCTATAGTATGGCGTCCCTGAACTTATTTCACTTTCTTTCATTTGGAAATCACCACACTTTAAAATACTGTGTCTATCATCGAACAACTATTGAGGAATGGCCCCACTTGCGCGTCTGAGCGCCGATAAAATGATTGTCTGTGGCCAATCACTGCCTAGGTTTATTTGAAATTCAAATTTCCTACCCTAAAGTCATTTCAGTCATGCTTCAGTCAAGTATGGATGTTTATCTGTTAGTCTGTCCGTCTCTACTTGTTTTTTTTTTTTTCAAAACGTACTTGATTTTTGAACCAACCTTTCTCTCCCCTCCAAAATTTTGTCGTTAAAAGTTATATTTAGACACAGCTCCCACCAATGTCCCTTTGCTTCCCTACTAAGTAGATTTGAACACCTGCGTCTCGAGGTCGTGTTTTTTTGTGCAAATAGCGACACTTTTTATTCCATACAGTCTGTCGTTGATGTGAACAACACTGTCTTTTGTCATTATCTTCAATATTATCTATCCGTCTGTAAAATTAAGAACATATTAGTTCACTGCTCAGAATGGGCCATCCGGCCAGCTAATTTTTATATTCCTAACATTAATATTACGAAAAAGTTACTTTTTAATTTTTGTAATATTCCAAACATCCGCGTTCTGCCGCTGAATTCAAATCAAAGGCTTGGTATCGCAAAAGCGACCAATAAATGACTGTGGCGTAACATATCCAAGGTCCCTTCTGTCGAGTTCCGTACTTTATGTCAACTTGGGAAACGTGACTTTTCTCCGTTTCCCCCCCAATTGCGTCTCCTTAGCCTTTCTAGTCTCACGCAATCTTTCCAGTCATATTTTTTTCCTTTTTATCCGCCGTTCCCCTCCTGTCTAGCAAGTCAATTTTTATGGAGGGTGATGACCCGCGGTCTAGGCGATCATGTACTATCAGCAGCCTACGCATTATGTTTTTATCCTTACATGTTATCTTTGGAGGTATTTTACCGTTGTATCTCTGTCAATTTCACTACATACATACGAGTATATATGTGAACGTACATTTTCTGTGATGACAGAAATGGAATCTTAATCACGAAAGCAAATGGGGAATGAGTGGCTGGATGCGTGTCTTCGACTTGCTACCACTAACATTGACACTGATATCGAGACTCTGGTTTAAGAAAATCCACACCCCCAAACTTCCTATTTGGAGGTCACAATAAAACTCTAATTATTTCCATAGAAATTCAATGCTCATTGTCATTTTGATTTGATTTTATTTCCATTTCGTCTTCTTCGATTTTCTTCCATTGTTCACCGAACTTTTATTGTCAATAATTTTTATCATGAATGACCCAAAAACAGAGTGTCTATCTGTCTATTTGTCTGTCTGTCTATCTATCTATCTATCTATCTATCTATCTATCTATCTATCTATCTATCTATCTATCTATCTATCTATCTATCTATCTATCTATCTATCTATCTATCTATCTATCCATCCGCCCATCCATTCGTCCGTCCGTCTGTCTGTCTGTCTGTCCACCCGACACACTGGCTGCTTGTCTTCTGTCTGTCATGATGCTCATCTATCGTCTGTCTATCTGACATTCTACCTACTTGTGTGTACATCAGTATCACAGCCTCTATGCCCATCTGCCGTCCTATGTATCTAATCTATCCCCCCAGCCACCCCTGAGATCACGTAAAAAGAGAAAGACGGTAACTGTATTTCCTGCATGTATCTTCTCTCCCCCCCCCCCCCCCCCCCCCCCCCCCCCCCCCCCCCCCCCCACCCCCCCCCCCCCGCCCCCCCCCCCCCCCCCCCCCCCACCCCCCCCCCCCCCCCCCCCACCCCCCCCCCCCCCCCCCCCCCCCCCCCCCCCCCCCACCCCCCCCCCGCCCCTCCCTGTCCCCCCCGCACACCTCGCCCCACACCCCGTTCCCCCCCCCCCCCCCCCCGCCCGGCAAAAAAAATATATAAATAAAAAAAAATACGAAGACCAAACACTCGGGATGGGAGGGGCAGAGGGCCGCCGGTGGACGCGAACGAGCTAAATCTATTCCTGGACACCTGAGATATCACAGCTGCTGAAGATGTCCTCACTAAACTTGCTAGTTCTGGCAGTAAGTCCCCCCACGTTCCTCCGTTAACTCTATCAGGGCCGACACAGCTACGTCAAACATTTTTTTTAAAAGCAAAATCATCATAGAGTATGCCTCGTCAGGGCTCATTATTAAGTCTCATAAAATGTTTAAATAAAATAAATAAAGAAAATAATGCACGATCTAGTTCACCGACGAGCTGAGGTCACGCTGACATCAGGTCACAGAGATATGGTTCAGGATTTGACGTCATCAAGCAGGAAGTTGGGAGTTGGGGTGAGACGGGTTATTTGCTCTTGTTATCTTTGC
>JAMPIV010004498.1:95000-99041 GCA_024509875.1 Oreohelix idahoensis
ATAATTATAAAGACTTCTCGAAGGGAAGCTAAAGATTATTTCCACATACTTTTTTTTTTTGGTTTCATATCTTGAGAATGTGTGGTAGTCAGTTTTGTGAGTGTGGCATTACAAGAACAAGCATATTGTCACCAGATTTTATAGCATTTAAATCCCTTTAAACGCATTCCTGATACCCACAAATCTTAAATAAGGTAGTAAAAAAAATAACTTTTTGTAAAGCACCATCTGTTTTTGCATTTTCATTCATTTATAATGATATTTAGCTACGTATATAAGCGTCAGAAAACATGTAAAGCTATAGATAGATTACTTCCACATAATTTGATCTATCTTTCAAGTCTTGTTAATCTTCTATTTATAATATGAATTTTTTTTTTTTAATTGTGTGTGAGATAAGGACTGTTCCATTGGTGTTCTTTGGTAGACAATCCTGTGCACACGACGGCTGCCAGCGAATTCTAAGTAACTGTTTGTATATCTTCTTTCATTCAAAGTTACAATGCAGGTAGTAAATTTAGAGAAACCAAATTCTAAATCTAATACCATCCTTTTATCAATGGCTAGAGTCAGAGATACATATGATAATTTAGAAATATTTATGAATGGCATGAAAGCTCAGATAGAGTCACTAAAATATTTAGAGTGGGATGGTAAACAAGTTGTTGTTTTCTTATTCGGGGATTATTTCCTTGTTTTGCTGGAGACACCACAGACATGGGTATATTCCTTGAGCTCCAGACAAACCAAACATTTTCATCAAAGACATCCAGAGAGCATACAACTTGCAAACCAAGAAGTTTGGCCATGTTGATAAGAGATTACAATAGATATATGAAATATGGGAAAGGGAATAAAAGGCAAGTGGCACATTACCATAATTGTTTACATAAACCAATGTTAGAGATTGAAATTGAAAATGTAGCTCCTCCTTACCTTCATATTTTATTGGGCATTGTTTTGAAACACCACAGACTTCTAGAACAGGTAGCTGATACAATAGACGCAAAGATATTTGAGAATTCGCAAGAGATACATGCAAACATTAGTACTTTTAAGAACTTGAAGAGATTTAGTAGGAACTGGAAATAGGCAGAAGAATTAGGAGCTAAAATTGAATTTTTCAGGTAGGTATTGAACTTTGTGAGGATAAGGAGGAGACAGATAATTTTAAAGTTAGACTTGAAAATGCACAAGATGCGCTGGCCAAACTTCAGTTTCAAGATCTGTGTACTAGGTCTGGTCCAGTTTGCTCACACATGGACAAGGTACTAGCCAAACACAAAATCATACAACAGGCTTATAATAGCAGAGCATTTATAGGGAATCACTGCCACAGATATCTCACACAAAAAGTTTATAAAGATCTTACAAGAGCAATCATTACACAAACACTGAAAATTACAGACAAACAAGATATAACTAACATAGCTTTTATTGCCCAAGAACAATTCAACTCACTGAAAGCATTTGAGAAAGTACACAACAAAATATCACACAGTAAACCAATTAGTAAAGAATCAATAACAGCATCGATAGAGACTTATATGTCTTTGTTCAGAAAGCTATTCCCTAGTAAGACAATTCATAAACAGCACATATTAGAAAAACATTGCGCAGACTGGATCAGAACTCATGATGTATGATTGAGATAATTGTTAGCTCTCATGTTCTGGGGACAATTGGGTGTGTTATTTAAGGTTATAAATGTGGACATGCAATTTAAACTTTCAATAATTAATGTTTGACGCATGAAACCAAAACAAAACTTTGATATCCATTTTCTGCAGGTTTTCTACTTTTGATTTCTGTAATTTGTTATGCATGTTGATTGTGACCGTTTTAGTGTAAATTGAATTAGAAACAAACCATAACAAAATGTAAAAAAAAAAAAAACCGTAAATTTTACACTATTTCAGACTATTATATCTTCTGTTCTAATTGTGATAAAATGTTTGTTCTTGTTCTAAAATTTACTCTAACATTTCTAGTCTAGCTTTGCGCAAAATTAAAGCCGGTATTTATAATAATAAAGTAGCATAAAAGCAATTCAAACATGTTTTGGGGACAATTGGGTGTGTTATTTTAAGGTAATAAATGTGGACTTGCAATTTAAACTTTCAATAATTAATGTTTGACGCATGAAACCAAAACAAAACTTTGATATCCATTTTCTGCAGGTTTTCTACTTTTGATTTCTGTAATTTGTTATGCATGTTGATTGTGACCGTTTTAGTGTAAATTGAATTAGAAACAAACCATAACAAAATGTAAAAAAAAACGTAAATTTTACACTATTTCAGACTATTATATCTTCTGTTCTAATTGTGATAAAATGTTTGTTCTTGTTCTAAAATTTACTCTAACATTTCTAGTCTAGCTTTACGCAAAATTAAAGCCGGTATTTATAATAATAAAGTAGCATAAAAGCAATTCAAACATGTTTTGGGGACAATTGGGTGTGTTATTTTAAGGTAATAAATGTGGACTTGCAATTTAAACTATCAATAATTAATGTTTGACGCATGAAACCAAAACATATCTTTGATATCCATTTTCTGCAGGTTTTCTACTTTTGATTTCTGTAATTTGTTATGCATGTTGATTGTGACCGATTTAGTGAAAATTGCATTATAAACAAACCATAACAAAATATAAAAAAAACGTAAATTTACACTATTTCAGACTATTATATCTTCTGTTCTAATTGTGATAAAATGTTTGTTCTTGTTCTAAAATTTACTCTAACATTTCTAGTCTAGCTTTACGCAAAATTAAAGCCGGTATTTATAATAAAAAAGTAGCCTAAAAGCATTAATTAAGCCCTATCAAAAGTAAACATCGCCACATGTTTTTCCCATTAGGAAGCTGACCAACTCCGCCAATGCCGGTCCCAAGCTCGGATGAAAAAGGAGGAGGGCGGCCTGCAGTCATAGAAAGTCATGGGCCAAATGAGGATGACACAGAGAGCAGAGTCAAGGAGAGGAATTCTTCGAGCTGGCAATTCAAAGGACAGTGGATGGACTGCCTAGATGAAGTTTATTATGCTCGGAGATTTTTAATGCCAGAGTTGGAAATGACCATGCTAGATGGGGTGGAGTTATCGGAAGATAGGGAGACGATACTCTCAATGACAATGGAAAGCGACTCCTTAGATTCTGCAGTGAGCAGAAATCTTATCATTACAAATACAAAGTTCCCCCATAAGCGCATACATGCATACACTAGATGTGAACCAACCAAGAATGAGAAGTCAGTGATCGACTATGCCATTGTTCGGAGAAGCTCATTCAGATATGTCCGAGATGCAAGAGTATGGAGGGGGCCAGAGATTGGAAGTGATCACTACCTGCTAACAATCAAACGAACAACTGAAAGAGTTGCTCAGCCTAGGAACTGCCCAACATCACGCAAGAAACCAAGTAAACGAGCAGGAGAAATGAGCATTAGGACCTACAAGCTGAGAGAGCCAGAAATTAAGACCAGATATCAGGGGCTTATTGCTGCAGCGGTGAGCAACACAGAAGAACGACCTGATGACTTGGAAACCCTCTGGAATAAATTCAAGGATATCATAAAGACAGCTGCTGCAGAAGCATGCGGTGAAGTCCGACTTGGGAACCAGAGAAAGAGGACACCTTGGTGGACAGAGGAAGTCAAAGAGAAAATAAGAGAGAAGAAAATGGCATGGAAACAATACTTAGGAGCTAAAAACACAACAGGACAAATGGAAAAATATAGAGAATATGTGACACTCAGAACAGAAGCAAAGAACAAAGTGCTAGCAGACAAACAGAAGTCCTGGGAAGAATTTGGAGAAAAGCTAGAAAAAGATGCACAAGAAAACCAGAAATTGTTCTATAAGACCCTAAAGAACATGAGGAAAGATAAAAACAATGCCCCTCTCAAATTTATAAAGGACACAAGCAAGGCAAATTGCTTACCGCACCGAAGGAAGTAATGGAAAGATGGAAAGAATATTTCTCAGAACTCCTGGATGGTGAGCATGATGAAGCATCAGAAATGATAACCACTGACACA
>JAMPIV010004499.1:0-42500 GCA_024509875.1 Oreohelix idahoensis
TGGTTCCAAGATGGCTCCACTCGTGAACTGTCACTCACGTTTGAATACAGATAATGAATCTGTTCTAAAGTTAGTCATTCATACAACATTTCGTTGCTCTGTAGATTTGGTCATGAACAATAGACTGCATTCTACAGAATATAGTGCTGCTAGGAATCGAAGTCGTTTTTCATCGAGTCAAATATATTCTCTTAAACATTCAAATCGTAATTATCGACAATGGTGGCTTCGATCGAGAGTTCATAGAGTATCTTTGATTACCTTGGTAGAGGGAATATGAAACTGCCATTCCTTGGCAAGATGAATAAACACTGGGGTAAAGCATACACGATAGGTCTAGACGACTATCACTTTCCCCAAAACCACTGAGATCACTTTTTCAAGGCATCAAGCCGACATAGCAAAACACACACATTCCCTATCAGGACGAAGCCAAATCACCCCACTCAAGCGACACATCCGCCGAATAGCCTTTGACCTCTCTAGAGACAACAGAACATATAGTTCGACTTAGATATGTAAAGATATACAGATATAAGACAGACTTGTCCTACTCAGACAAACAATACACATAAATTCAGGCCATAGATATTCTGAAGCAAGAACAATCTATTATTACCCAAACAACGAATAAAAACAAAACAATATCTATATTTATTTATCTATATTTATTAATATCTATATTTATTTATCTATATTTATTTATCTATATTTATTTATCTATATTTATTAATATCTATATTTATTTATCTATATTTATTTATCTATATTTATTAATATCTATATTTATTTATCTATATTTATTAATATCTATATTTATTTATCTATATTTATTAATATCTATATTTATTTATCTATATTTATTAGCTGTATGTTGGCATAAAACAAGTCACATCAAAAAAATGCAAATTAAGTCCAGGAAGCCCCACCAAAATGGTCCAAATCTGGTCCCAATAAATAACTTTAGTTGTAAGTGTAACATAATGAGACTGGACTATTACTGCCATTTAGAATGTAAAACAAAAATCTCCACAAATATCCCTCACATTCGTAACTAACAAACACAAATACAAGAAACACAACCTGACAGCAGTAACAAAAGACATTGTAAACAGAAGAATAAACTCCCTTTAATTGCGTCACATAGCTATCCGTGACCTTCACCTAGATACCCTTGACCCTAACAAGATCCGTTTTACAATAGCTTCCCATGGACGCGCATCTGTCCAGACCTTAAGGACTTCGTGTTTCACAACTGTCTCGATAAGTTGTTGAGAAACTGCCAGGAAGTGCTCTTGAATCTAAAAACTGAAAGTTTGTGAGAGACAAATGTTCGGAGTGAGCCAGGCGAAAATTAAATCTGCAAACGTGACTTTTTTTTTTTTTACCGCCTTGGGTGACAACTGGGTGATTTCAAAGTAACTCCCTGTTTTTACATTCTTGTGTCTTCACTCCCATCCAACTAATTTACTTAAACAAAAAAGTATAATTAAAGAGAGTTAACTGTTGTTTTAATTAATATAACTGATGTCTCACATTCTGCCTCGGGTTGTCTCCGTATCTGCTTTGCAGTACTGGTCCATTAATGGCCAACATCCTAGTAAAAGGATGAGGGTTTTAAAAGGTATCAACCTTCGCTCTAAATTACTCTTGGCAGAGATATAGATAGAAAGATGATGCTTCTATTTCAGGGAGTCTCACAGGTATTTATATAATGGCAAATACAACATTGAGTCATCTAAGTTGTCATAAACTTAGTATTCTCCACCCACTTCTGTGAGAAAATATGTTTTGACTCGTATTTTATGAGCACCTAGCTGAAAGTGATTCAGCAAAATATTTTTTTTTAAATAGGTGTTTGCTACTTTTCTTTGTAGCACGCCCCTTTCAACCATCTACCATATACATGGAGCTGTTGGTTATATCAGTTTCATTTATTGTAATATGCTTTTGTTTGTATCTATTTTATACTATATTATCTCAAGTATGGGTTTTTTTTTTTTTACTTGTGTAGTTATAGTTCAATGTGGTTTTATTATCCAAAATATTATATTGTCTAAACTGGTATGTTTTTATTTTACACTGGAGGGTTTTTGGTCAATCCGTATTTATCTGGGGGGAGTCTTTCACCAGTGCAGACTACTGGCTCGCATTCTTATTTATTTTTTATATGTTAGCTTTTGTTTTTGTAATAAAGTGTTTTATTAACTTTTGTATTTCTGATGGGATCTTAGTGCCTATGAGATTTTCTATACTCATTTCTATCTTGTGGTTACTACAGAATGTCTTAATGTTTTGCTCATATTTTTTACAGTCTGCCAGAACGTGTCTAATTGTGTTTGGTTCTTGACACTCTTCGCACGTGGGTTCCTCTATCATGAAATATCCAGGTCCAAGCTTGAGCCTCAGCAATTTTTTTATTAATTGGTATTTTTAGTTCATCTTGTATTTGACATTTTTTGCTTGCTTTTTTCAGGATTTTATATGAGTGTCTTGCTTTTTTATTTTGACAGATGGGTCAAAAAATGAAGAAGGACAATTAGGAGCAGGAATAGCAATACCAAAATAAAAAATTTATAAAAGATACAAAGTAACAGGTAATACATCCATCTTTGCAGCAGAATTAGTGGCAATCCTAAAAGCTTTAGACATAGCTGCAGAAAACCCAACAAATAAAGTAACCATTCTCACAGATTCCCTATAGGGAGCACGAAGATGTATTTATATACAAATATCATGATTTTATCATCATCCGCTTCGTGTTCCCTATGAAGCCTGGGGCTACCTCTTTTATTGGGTCCTTGTGAGGGAACCCGCACAAAGCAGTCACCAGCTCTTGCAGTGGGGGTTTATGTGACAAGTTATTTTATGTGAGGAGGTTGCCAGCCCCCTTGTGCAACACTGTATATCAATAAGCAATACATACTTGTCTAATGCAAGTAGAAAATATTAAAATGCACATATCACAACTAACCCCAATTTAGAGGGTGAATTATAATGATATATCCAGACTTTGTTATACAACTTGGCCGTAGTAAGTACTGCAGCTGTTTAAGATGCAGACGTCCTTGTGTGAGGTAGGTTCCTGGCTGTTGACACGTGAGGAAGGTTCCTCGGACTTGGGGCATTGTGGTGGGTTTTGATGTTACAAATATTGAAGTATTAATTGTGACAGATGTGAGGTCAGCTATGCAAGCCCCTGAGGTTTACTGTTATTGAATTTGTTCTCAGGGAACCTGTCTGCTACCACCCTATGGCCTCAATCTGCTATATATGTTATCCTAATTATATGTTATGGTGTATGTATGTTATCTGGCTAGGTGTCTAGGGTATTGTGCGATGTAATGTGAATATAATGACAACAACTACACCTATAACTAAAGGAACAAGTAATTAAACAAGTCACTGAGTAAATTTAGACTGTAAAATCTTTTGTACAATTTATTTTCCTGTATCTAATTTGTTTTGATACAGGAATAGTTAAACTCAAAAAAATAATTTCACTGTATTTACACAAAGTAATTTAAACAACAAATGTCTCTGTGACTGTTAATCTCAAAAAAGTTTATGACTGGAAGTGTCTGATGACTCACTAACTCCTATGCTTGGACACGATTAGTTGGAACTACTAATGTCATCACGACTAGGCGACTGTTGGATTGGAATTAAGTTGATGGAGATTACGTTCAGATGAACTACCACATTGCCCATGGACTACAGTCTTATCTTTTGGTGAAGCACACGGTGATATCTGTCACACAATATACGTCCAACAGACTGCAGCTTCTGCACACAGCAGTATACTCGTTAGAATGAATAGGCAGGTACTTTCGGCCTCACACTGGCAGCTTTTGTAGATTGATAGTAAAATATGTGGCTCACTCTTTGTTTCAAGATGGAACCCTGAAATCAGAGGATTTGTACCGTCCTCAATACTTGATAACCTTATCTCCATCCCTAAGTACTTAAACATCATCATCAACAGTTTCTAGTTCAGTAAAGGTGCTAAATAAATAGCTATAGTTCCTATATGATTTAGTGCCCAATTCATCATCAGATAAGTTTCCAACCTCTATTTAATACATTATTTTTTTCATGGAAGAAATTATATTTACTTTTTATAACTCATGTACAAACAATATGACTTGCTGAAGACGGCCAGTGGTTTCCTGTCTTACATCATAATAATAATAATCATGCATCAATTTCACCTTTTATGTAATTTTCTTTTCTCCCAAATTCTGAGTAAGCCTGCCTGGCTTTTCACAGAAATGACAATCTTTCTTACTAACACTTGTGGCATACACACAGTGCTGAAATAGGCGCCTGTCTTTACACGCCTCTACCCATCAAGTATTCATACCCTTCAATAATGCAGATATATATATATATTCAATAATAATTTTACATAAGGTTCAGCTTACCGCATCAATGAAATAATACACACAAGTATGTTAATCTGGCGATTCAATGGTCAATCCAGATCTCTCACTGGTACAGAACAGCGAAGGCACTATTATTATCTCCTTGCTTCTGAATTTTAACACAACTTGTTGTAAGTTTAATCGTTTAGTGGCAACCAACGCCAGGGTCAAATCGTTTTTATTCACGACTATTAGTTTATTTTGCTCTACCCAATCAGATTAAGTTATGCCCCACTAGTCTTTTCAAAAATAAACTACACTTCCACAATTGTATCGCTCCCCACTTTTCCTATCGTTCTTTAAAAAAAAAAATGAGGCAAAGCGATTTGAATTTACTGCAGGAAATAAAATATGGTGTGTGTGTTTTTCCACTACAGTTTCACTATCTAAGTGGTTATACATTCTAACGTGCGTGCTTTTCTTTTAGTGTATAGAGGTTTTGGGGCTAGTCTCTCTCCCTCCTTCCCAATTTCTGAATTACACTGCATAAGCTACCTTCTAACTTTTTGGGGGAAAATATGCCCATAGCAACTGATTGCTAAGGCCTTTTAGTATTTTTTCAAACTTCAACCTCTCAATTGGCGTTTAGTGTTAGACTATGCAAATCCGTGACGTCAGCAATCGCATGTCTTCCTATACTAGATTCAAAAAACCAACGCGTGTCAAGGTTTTATTTCTTCAGTCTATCATGTCATTCCTCCGTTTCTTTATTTTGTCGTTCAGTTTGAAACTAGCGATGCATTTTCAGTCGTGTCAAAAGGCATTTTATTTCTAGTAGCATTGGTAATGCAGAGAGGGGAAAAGCTAGCATTTTATGTATAACGTTCACTATGGCGTTACTGCGTGTTAGAACCTATAAGACTTTGGGCGATGGCGATGATGTTGCCCCATAACTCACTATCTTTTATATATTTTATTTGACTTTAAAAGTAATAAAATTTTATTTATTTTATTTATTTGATCGGAGTATCAGGGATCTTACTACAGGCATTAAGTATTAAACTGAAGGTTACTCTTAATTTTAAAAGGTACTCCTAGTTCTTTCACCTGTCCTCTAATGGAATCCTTAGTATTGCTCCTTATCATGGTTGTCTGTGATCTCCTGATGGAAATAAGGAAATGTAGTGGGTAAATCTGCGAACTGCTTTAGGTTTGAAGTTGAATTTCTGCACAACTATCACCTTATGAGGTTCTGTTTGTGGAGACCCAATCATAATTTTAGTTTAGTTTAATTATTAATCTCTAACTAACCCCCCAAGGTAAGGTGTCTTATTTCTTAGTAAACGTTAATTCCACCCCACTCATTCTGAACATTACTACTTGACCATGGAAAGTATTGCCCCTTAAGTTTTACATTTACCAAAGTCATAATATCACCGACCTGACATTACTTATTACATCTGATAATCTCTTCTCATCTTCGTTTATTATAACAAGCCATCTGCCGGAAATCGTTACGTGATATGTCCGTCGTCCAGATTGTTAAATCATGATGCGCTTAAGGATGGGCTGTGTTTTTGCACGTCGCTTCCGCGTTATGTCTTAAATGACAATATGCCTTACTATTATTAGACTCGTCACCAGATGAGCATAAGCAGTTATGCAATATAGTGTGTGGATAGACAGCTTAATCCGTCTGGCTTACACTATAAGTCTAGCGAACAACATCAACCAACTCAAGATGGCTTTGTTCCCCTTCTTGCTAAAAAACAGGTCAGATAGGTAGCGGGCCGGTAAAGTACCTGGGGTCAACCCAACAAGGTGAAGGTAACATCAATAGGTACGGGCGTAAGCAAAAGATAATGAGCAGATAAAAAAGGGGAAAAGGAATGGCGCTGGGCAAGGAGCAAAGGAGGTAACAGGAAAATTAACAACTGAGTTACTACTCGTCACACATTCCGAGGGCCCTTTGGCGTAGCGTAGGAAGGATAAGAACTTATAGTAGTTAGAAATAATAGATATAAATTAAGTGAAACTTTTCCGGGATCACCCCGAGGAAGATTTGCTCAAGAAGTCCTGTTGGGGTCCTCTACCGGCTGAAGGGAGACAAAGAGTGTAAATTCTTCTAACTATACATGGTCTGGAAAAGTTTGTAAGGAGATATTTGGTCTATCGCTACCGTAGTCCCCTTCTCATTTATCTATTATTATTATCCTTAATTATTACTGGGATTATATGTTATATTTTACCCGCCCCCCCCCCCCCCCCACTTCCCTTATAAAGGAAGACAAACATCAGACAATATGTAACATCAAATAGAATGAACAAGACATGGGGTACATTATATACACCCAATTGGTTTATTAAAATTAAAGTGAATGATGGCATTGTCAATGGAAATTGTGTGTATGTCTGGTGGGTTTTGATGTTAAAGAGAAGTAGTCAGTATGTGTCTACAGAGTTAGGTCAACTATGCAAGTCCCTGGGTCTAATAGTTGATGCTGATGTTCTCAGGGTACCTGACTGCTACCACCCTACGATCTCACTCTGCGATTTATTTTGGGTATCTAGTGTTTGTGATGTTATTTATATGGCTTGGTGTCTAGGGTAATGAAAAATGTAGTGATAATTGCGTTAAACAAATACAATTTTAACTCACTAAAATCGATTAAAACAAGACTGGGTTTAAAGTTATGATATATATGTATATACAATTTTAATTTCCTGTCCCTCAAATTTTTTTAGGACAGGAATGTTTAAAACTTAAAAGTGAAAATATGGTTTTATACCAAATTAAATACACAAGAAGGACATCTGTCCAATATATCTTAATATATTAATGTTTATAAACGTTTAGTCCCTGTTGGAAAATACTGTTCTATGAAGAGTCAAGATTGGAAAAAACTGGTTTTCGCATCATATCACAAACTGTTTCTGAATAGGGTGGAGATTAAACACATTTGAGTTTGCATATAAGTCCACAAGATTTTTGCTTATCTGTGAATTCTTGTTGACACTGAATGACTTGCTTGAGAAAAACTGCACACTGCTTCACTACAGTGTATACTGGAGACTGCTAATACTCTTATGCTTCGATATAGAAACAACCGGTAGGTTGCTTCAAATTCTGCAGCTCCGGCTTCTGACCAACTTGATACTGGGTGATGTAACCCTGAAACAAGAGGAACAAGCCTCCCTAAGTCTCTAGTTAATTATCTCCACCACTACCAATTTAACATCATTAAACATGTATTGTGATCAGATAAAACAGCTAACCAAATTAGCTACAGTCTTTAACATTACTGTGACTTCTTCATAAACAGTGGGTATCTTCTTTTCCACATAGTCTCAACGCCCCTGTCACTATACATCATCTTCATCTTCAGCTGAAATACAATCTTTTCTCTTTCTCCAGAGTTAATATACCAATAGGCCTACCAGTGACTTTCTGGTCTTACAATCCAAATAATGTATGATATTATTCAACTCAAGTTTATTTTGATTTGCTTCCTAAGTCTGCTTAGATATGCCTGTGCTCCTAGTATGTCGCAATCTTCCACAAAGGCAAATGTCGTACACACACAAGGTTATGGCGCCCTATCTGGGTTGGCCTCTACATCTAATAATGTATTAAAAAAGGTTATTCATCTTACCGCAATCAATGAAATAAATCACACAATTTGTTAAAGGTTAACAGGCTATCAATGGGTCAACTCTAGATAGCTGCTGCTTCAGACGCAAAGACAAATTCGCTCACTAATTGCCTTGCCTTGAACATTGCTTGTAGGAAATATTTGTCAAGTGGCACCCTGCGTAACAGAAGCGTTAGTTTTATTCCCTCTATGTCTATACTAGCATTAGCCAATCAGTTTAAACTCCGCCGATTTGACTCTTTTTTGAAAATCCCAAACATTTATGTACGTTTATCAATAAGTTCGTCAGTCTGATGCTAATATTACTATTTAGACTATGTGTCGCTTTAGGCTGGCAAAACTTCAAAGTTACCTCTCCCTTCCTCACTAGTAGTGTCTATCAAAATGAGGCAAGCCAATTTGACTTGTTTCCAACCAACGCGACTAGAAAATGTAACTTTTAAATTGAGCTGGGATATCAGTGTGTCCGTCTATCTGTTGTCAATTTTTTTATTTTATGCAATAATTCAGTCACTTTTGAAGCGATTTAAAAGATGAAAAGTGATTATTAATCAGGCTAGTGTCCTTTATCTAGCCAGTATATTTTCATCTACGTCTTTATCTAAGTTTTTCTTTTGCCCCTTTTCTCTCCCCTGCACTCATTTGTTTCAGTTTGACAATACCCAAGTGGGTTTAGACTTTTCCATACTAACCCCCCTCTTCTCTCTATCTCCCGTCTTTTTTGAAGACGAAACACGTGTTGGCCGACTGCCAAAACGGTTTTATGTTATATTTAAAAATTAGTACGGAGTAACGAAAAAGCCTTTGGTAATAGGGGTGGGTACCATCGCGTGGCGTTAATAGATTCAAAACGCAAGCCGCTCGCTGGCGGTTTTTGAAAATGCGACGTTCTTGAAAAGAAAAAAATATAACTACTGTAATTTATTACTCGATTATTTTTCAAACGTAGTTATGTATTTCTCAGCTGCAGTTTGCCCCGTTCTGAAAAAAAAAACGACGTCTAACGACAACTGTCGCATGTTGTAACTAATAGTAGATTCTTAGAATACGTTAGTTTAAAAAAATTCAAGTAGTGTCCAATATTTTGCATTAGATTTTATCGACCTTGACAATTTTCAAATTTTTATAGTAGCGGGTTATAAACGGTAACTTTACGTCACTAGAATTGGATTTTTGAGAAATATGCGCAGGGTAGAGCAATGGTGGCGGGATGTGTAGAGAATCTATCTTGGCGTATTGGAGCAAAATTCAAATACAGTATTATCATTATAATTTGAGCTGGAGGGTTTAAACGGTGCATTTTACCACACTATGCTGTATGTGATATACGTCTCACAATTCAAGTATTTTCCTCATCTACTGGCTCGTGCTAAGACATTGATATGATGAGTTCTCTTTGAAACAGGAACTTAACTTTTCAGCCCCTGGCTGATAGTGAAGCGTGGTTGGTTGTCCTGTCTCCTCATGACGTTGCATCGGGTAGGTCTCGAATGGTTTGGATCTGCTTTCACTGTGCTCGACTCCGTATTCTTCTCTGAGATTGGACTGTCGTGCAAGGCTCCCGCATAGACTGAAGACAAATACGGCTTCATTAATTTCCAAGCTTGAGGAAGCCGTCTTTTCCTAAGCCGTCCTTCTGCCAGTCATATCAGATTTTAGTCTCTAACACCATATGTCTAGAGCCTAATCGTGAAATCAAGTTTCCCTCCTTTCTGCCTTTTTATTATTATATTCCCGGCCCAAGTGGCAGTACTATAATTCTTTACCCATTTATCGTCATGGTAACACGATGAATTATTATAAAAAGGCCTGTTAACCACACTGAATTATCCTAGAAATGTAAACACACTGAATTAGCCTAGAATTGTCAGTTAAATGCACTGAATTATCATAGAAATGTCGGGCGACAGTATTCTAGTTCTGTGCTTAGTCTTAACCGTCATGTCAATTATGATGAATTAACATATAATTGTCGGACACCAGTATTATAGAATTATCTGGCGACATTATCCCAACTCTTCATCTCTGGTTGAATAGTCATGTAAATTATGATGAATATATGTCACGGTCTGTCAACATTATTGTTAATATTAATTTCCTCTAGTCTAAGCGTCGGGTCGAATCTGATGAAATAATATGGAAATTAATTTATATTCAAGTTAAAGTTAATATGAACACTTTGTACAATTTCCTCCCATGGGATCATAAAATACACCCGATCACATTGTAGCCATGTGGCTAGATGCGATCGTAAAGCAAAAATGAATAAAGCAAAACCAGTTCGTACCAATCACTGCGTCGATTTTGCAAGGTACTACACATTTCACCACAATACTATTTTCTAACGAGATTTCACTTACCTACTCAGAGATTGGACTCTAATCAGCAATTTAGACGCGTTGCTTCACAGTGCTTTAACGCATGAATTAGCAGCGGTCTTAGATTAGGCCTGGCCTCCTCGCCTGCCTGGATGCAAGTAAAAGTTGCCTCGCTGGGCGCCAACTTTTAGCGTGTTATTTCCGCTTGGGCACGTGGCCTGAAGCGTACCTCGTGTGACTTTGGCATCCGATAGACGCTGCAATCAATAACGTTAAAAGTCACGTGAGGGGTTCCCTAGAGTGGGTTTAACTGGTTCTGCCTAAGTCTAACCAGTCTGCCCTAATTCAAAACCGGTTTCAGGCCACTGAGGTTAGGTTCAGAATGACGTCGTGAATCTAAAAATAGCACTAGACGCTAGAATTGTTATCAACGACCGAAATTTGCCGCGTATTTTTACTGGCTTTTCGATCATGCATTGAAGATGAATAAAAAAAATGGTGTCTCGTAAATTAAATGAAGAGAAGATTAGGCCAGTCGTCACAGACTCTATTCGCTGAGCGGTTAGAGTGCGTGTCTCTCGTGGAAAAATGGTTATAGAGTTCCAGGATCTAAACCTAGTAGCATCACGCTTCAGTCGACCCAGCTGTAAACGGGGACATGATTCTACTCTTGAGTTAGGGAAAGCAATGGCAGTAAATATGGGGACTAGTTACCCCACCTCACAGAGCTGGACCGTGTAAATCAAAATCTATAACACTTGACTCCCTTACGCCAGTTTACAGCACCACTTTACAGCATTTTAAGAAGCCTTGCACACATTTACAGCATGTTAAGAAGCCTTGCATTCCTTTACAGCATCTTAAGAAGCCTGGCAGTTACAGAGGTAGAAATGTAATAAGGCATTAATTCTTTTCCCTGAGTAAAGAAAGACTTCGTTCGTTCGTTCACACCCCATTATCACCTAGCTCGGAAGATATGCCAGAAAGAGATAAATGTATGTTTTTATTTACATGAGAGAAAAGAAAAATATAATTTAATTTATGTATTTAGTGCATGTAATGAGCCTGGTACAATTTGAAACAAGTCGTTAGAAGTACATGAATTGGGAGTGCATTTTTGATTAATTCCAGTGGTGTTTTCTGTTGTTTTTTTTTCGAAAAGTTGTAATGAATGCTGCTGGAGATAGATAGGACACATTCAGAGGACGCCTGTCCCATTGATCCGAGCTCTCATTGATCTGAGCTCTCACGTGACCGGAGGACCTGACATGAGTAGGCTCATGCTCCTTGGAGAGCTGAAAGATGATGACGATTGATTATGATGATGGTGGTGATGATGGTGATGATGATGGTGATGATGGTGATAATGAGGATGGTGATGGTGATAATGATGATGGGGGTGATGATGATGATGGTGGTGATGATGATGATGGTGGTGATGATGGTGATAATGAGGATGGTGATGGTGATAATGATGATGGTGGTGATGATGATGATGGTGGAGATGATGATGATGGTGGTGATGATGATGATGGTGGTGATGATGATGATGGTGGTGATGATGATGATGGTGGTGATGATGATGATGGTGGTGATGATGATGATGATGGTGATGATGATGATGGTGGTGGTGATAATGATGATGGTGGTGATGATGATGATGATGGTGGTGATGATGATGATGGTGATGATGATGATGGTGGTGATGATGATGATGGTGGTGATGATGATGATGGTGGTGATGATGATGATGATGGTGGTGATAATGATGATGGTGGTGATAATGATGATGGTGGTGATGATGATGATGGTGGTGATGATGATGATGATGGTGATGATGATGATGATGATGGTGGTGATGATGATGATGATGGTGGTGATGATGATGATGGTGGTGATGATGATGATGGTGGTGATGATGATGATGATGGTGATGATGATGATGATGATGGTGGTGATGATGATGATGATGGTGGTGGTGATAATGATGATGGTGATGGTGATGATGATGATGATGATGATGATGGTGATGATGATGATGATGATGGTGATGATGATGATGATGATGGTGGTGATAATGATGATGATGATGGTGATGATGGTGATAATGATGATGGTGATGGTGATAATGATGATGATGATGGTGATAATGATGATGGTGATGGTGATAATGATGATGATGATGGTGATGATGATGGTGATAATGATGATGGTGATGGTGATAATGATGATGATGATGGTGATAATGATGTTGATGATGGTGATAATGATGATGTAAACATAGTGAAAGTAACTATTTTTTAATATAAACTGCAGTAAAATTCGAAACTTTCTGAATAAAGTAAATCAGCTAATTACTTCTTATGGCATTAGATTAGTTATGCAATGGGTCCCTGGTAACTCATATATACCTGGTAATGACAGAGTAGACAAATTAGCAAAAGAAGGTACATGATGAGAACAGACACTCACAGCCACAACTCTCCAAACAGCCAAATCACTCATACGAACAACAAACAAAGAAACTTGGCTGAACAGATGGATCATTGGAAACACCGGAAGAGAGGTTTACAGACATATGACCGGTCCTGATTCTAATGACAACATCGGTCATCTTATAAGGGCTGATCAGAGCACCATTTTTCGGCTCCGAACACAGCATATACCACTCAATAATCACTTGAACAGAATCCAACTATAACACATTCCAAAGTGCTAGCTATGTACCTACCCCTATGAAGTTGTTGACCACTGCCTCTTCGAGTGCCCAGCACTCGATGATGTTAGGAAAATGCTCCTTTCTCCGAGACCAGATACATGGAACACCTTAAGTGAAAACAAAAGTACAACTTGCGACCACATGCAGATACGACTAAATGGCACTGGATCGAAGAGACAGAATCCAAACGTCGCTGGATTAATAATAAGAACAGGCACAATGTATTCTTTCATTCCTGTTGCCCGTGTTCTATTTGGAACAAACACATAGGATCTCTGTGTGTTTCTATATTGCGTTTACGATGATTCACCTTCTGGTAATGCTCGCTTTCCCAGACGTCGGGTCTCGCGGCCCCCCCCCCCCCCCCCCTCGTGATGAGTGTGACTGCGGCACTGATAAAATGACTGCGGAACATCTACATCAAAGATGCCCAACATATGAGGAACAGAGGAACCACATGTGGCCATCACCAGTATCATTACTGGGAAAGCTCAATGGAGATAGAAATATCCTCAAGCTGACTACTGCTTTCTTTGAACATATTCAAGTTGACTTCTGAAAGTGTACGAAGATGAAGACTTCCACATTAATGACTCCATTAAAGGCAGTAGTCAGCTCAAGGTTCCTGACATCTCCAAACAGTTTGTCGTTGAGAGAAGTGGGTTGTTGCCATATATGCTACTCCATTCATTACTGTAAGTTGGGCAGGACTGAAGCAGATGTTCGGCTGTCATGGGGCTGGTGCCAGAGGAGCAGAGATCTGTTGGACCAATCCTGTACTTCTGAGTCCAGAACGGAATGCGTGATTTGAGAATTTCGCTGAGCATTTTGTGCTGACGTTTTGAAGTTTTTGTATCTGAAGTTTTAAAGTCTTTACATCTGAAGTTTTCTTCAAGGGGCATTGTATAATGGCGTAAGTGATCGTGTGTCTCCATAACTTCCTCTCTCCATTCAGCGATTGCCATCTCCGGTCGAAGGTCGGCTGCGAAGGATCTCCGGTATGTTATGTTGTTATGTTTCTTGTTTTGAAAGTAAACTCTTTATGTCCATCTCTTTATGTCCATCTCTTTATGTCCATCTCTTTATGTCCATCTCTTGATGTTATCTTCCCAATTGCAGCAATGTCTGCCTCTTGCACGTTTGCCTTCAACGCTTCCTTCTATTATGATCTTCAGTACGGTGTTATGTCTTTTTTTGTGGCCAAAATATTTTAGCTGTCTAACTGTGATCTCCTTTAGTAATTCTCTTTTTTCATTTCTAGATTTTCTCAAATCTTTTTTTATTTGTTTTCCTCTCTATCTATGAGATGCGTCCCATTCTTCTATGTAACCACAACTCAAGAGCCTCAGTTGTGTCTCTCTCCAGTTTATGAGTTCTGTTGTTGACTCCTTTCCATTCCACGATGTCAAATAATAGAGTATCTTCTCGCTTTGTTGTTCTGTATCTCTGTTCAATTTGTTTTGTTGTCACATTATATTTTAGCTTTGATCTATTCACAACTTGTCAACAGAAAGTGAATATGTCAGTTGTAAGAAAAAAAAAGGTAAAGGTTGTCCCATAGTATATACTGCCGTAGGCGAGTACAGTGTTAGAGACCTACAATAGTAAGAACCGCTTTATGTGGTGTGGTGAACAGTTCCCGGCCTGGCTGACATTGCCTTCCCTAACTCAAGGGCAGAGTGATGTACCCATTTACAGCTGGGTAAACTGGACTGTGACGCTACCAGGTTGCGATCCAGGAACCCAGGAAATTTGCCGTTCTAACCGCTGATTCAATCAGACGATGACATTAGTTATAGCTCACAGAAAAAAAAAAACATTCTAGGGGATGTAACCATGATAATTACGCTCATTAAAAAAGCGGTTATCTGTTGTCTCCCTTGGTGGAGTTGTTACCGACAATCTTATCAACACGATCTACAATTTTTTCAGTCTAACAAGGGCGCTCTTAAAAGTATTTGGCGCTCGGGGCGGATCTTTCAGTTGGCACCCCTCCACCCCCATAACTAAAACACTGAAGATGATAGGAAACTCTTTACAGAGCGATACAACAGGAGGCAATCTGATCATCAGAAGGGTCCCCCCATCCGACAAGTGTTTCGGCCCAGTATACTCCTTTAAACTCTAAGGGGGGCGGGCCCACTTGGGTCATGACTCCCAAGCGTCTCAGCCTCCTGTTGTCTTGTATCGAAAATGAACCCATTTCACTTATGGTAGCAACTTTAAAATCCACACCTCCGCAATACATTGCCTGTAAGTAGATTTTAAAATAGTTCAGTACCTGAAAATAGTGTCCAATGGCACCCCTCTCGCGCACCAACCCTCTTGCACCCGCTTTGTACGCCCTTATCCTAATATTATCATTACCCTCTTTCACTCCTTATGGAGTAAAGGGCCACTGTTGAATCTGGCCATCATCATCATCTCAACCCGTAACACGTCATGGGTCGTAGGGGTGCCATGGTAGAAGCATCAGCAGACAGGGTCCTCCACTGCTCTCTATCCTCAGCAATGCGAACAAATGTGGAAAAACCGTGCCCTGTCCATTCTTTGATGTTATCAGCCCAGGATTTTCTTTGCCTTCCTCGTCTCCGTTTACCTTCGACTGTTCCCTGTAGGATCGTTTTCGAAAGGGAGTCATGACGAGTTACATGCCCAAACCAGGCAAGCTTTCGACGTTTCACTACTGACAAAAGTGGTTCTTAGTGGCCTGCATAGGTGTTTATCTTCTCTCTAACATAGACATTTGTTTTGTGCTCTTTATAGCAAATGCGCAGAATTCTTCTATAACATTTATTCTCGAAAGCCTGAATCCTTCGCTCCGTATCTGCAGTGAATGTCCAGCCCTCACACCCATACAAGAGAATAGATAATTCAAGTGATTTGTTTAATTTGATCTTCACAGGAAAACTGATGTTACTTTTCCAGATCACATTCAGCCTTGTCATGGCAGCTGAGGCCATCTCACGTCTTGACTTGATTTCTTTACTTGATCTTCCATCACTACATATAGTGGACCCCAGATATTTAAAGGTGTTCACTTCTAACTTTTGCCCATTTAACTTAATGTTGGTCGGAACATGTGTCTTATTGCTATTCACCAATATCTTAATCTGGTACATTCACCAATATCTTAATCTGGTACATTCACCAATATCTTAATCTGGTACATTCACTGACAACCGGCACCTAAGGCATTCATTTGTTCTCTTGCATCGTTGGTTTCTGTCGCTATCTGTTTGAACGATGAGCTTGCCAGTTGAATGCGCAGCCTCTAGACGTCTTGACAACAAACATCCTTCAACAAGCAGTAGCGATATTCTTTATTTGTCTCCTCAGAAACGTTCGGGAACTACACGAATCTTCCATCTTGTCCTTCTCTCGTTCACTGTTCTTCAGCTCCAAAGGAGCAGCGGCCTTCAACAGATACATACCAAGTCCTACTATACTGTAACATCAGCTCAAAGTCTTTCTGTCCTGTAACATCAGCTCAAAGTCTTTCTGTCCTGTAACATCTGCTCAAAGTCATTCTGTCCTGTAACATCAGCTCAAAGTCATTCTGCCCTGTAACATCAGCTCAAAGTCTTCCTGTCCTGTAACATCAGCTCAAAGTCTTCCTGTCATGTAACATCAGCTCAAGGTTTGTCTGTCCTGTGACATCAACTCAAAGTTTGTCTGTCCTGTGACATCAGGTCAAGGTTTGTCTGTCCTGTAACATCAGGTCAAAGTTTGTCTGTCCTGTAACATCAGCTCAAAGTTTGTCTGTCCTGTAACATCAGCTCAAAGTTTGTCTGTCCTGTAACATAAGCTCAAAGTTTTTCTATGTCTTCTTCATTCCCTTCAATCCTGTCTCCAGTTCCTTTCTCCACGTGTCTCCCTCTACATCTCTATCAACTGTGGGTTCCAGATCAGTGACTGCCATGTAATGCTATCAAGAGATTTCCTCAACGTGTGTCCTATCTATTGATAGAATCTTCTTATCTCTTGTTCCACTGGCACTGGGTCTCATCAGGTAAATGTACGAAATACAGGACAAGAAAATGCTGGTGATGGATAGGACACACACACTGGTGATGGATAGGACACACACACTGGTGATGGATACGACACACACACTGGTGATGGATAGGACACACACACTGGTGATGGATACGACACACACACTGGTGATGGATAGGACACACACACTGGTGATGGATAGGACACACACACTGGTGATGGATAGGACACACACTGGTGATGGATACGACACACACACTGGTGATGGATAGGACACACACACTGGTGATGGATACGACACACACACACTGGTGATGGATAGGACACACACACTGGTGATGGATAGGACACACACACTGGTGATGGATAGGACACACACACTGGTGATGGATACGACACACACACTGGTGATGGATACGACACACACACTGGTGATGGATACGACACACACACTGGTGATGGATACGACACACACACTGGTGATGGATAGGACACACACACTGGTGATGGATACGACACACACACTGGTGATGGATAGGACACACACACTGGTGATGGATACGACACACACATTGGTGATGGATAGGACACACACACTGGTGATGGATAGGACACACACACACACTGGTGATGGATAGGACACACACACTGGTGATGGATAGGACACACACACTGGTGATGGATAGGACACACACACTGGTGATGGATAGGACACACACACACTGGTGATGGATACGACACACACACTGGTGATGGATAGGACACACACACTGGTGATGGATACGACACACACACTGGTGATGGATAGGACACACACACTGGTGATGGATACGACACACACATTGGTGATGGATAGGACACACACACTGGTGATGGATAGGACACACACACTGGTGATGGATAGGACACAATGTGAGGAAACTTGGTGATAGTATAACTAGGCAGTCCTTCTTCTGGAATCCCCAGGTAACAGAGGTGGAAACCAAGGAATACCTGGAGAAAATACACCTGGAGACAGACATGAAGAAGACATGGAACAACCTTTAGCGAATGGCATGGGACAAGAAGACTTGATGAAGGGTGGTGATGATGATGATGATGATGATGATGATGATGATGATGATGATGATGGTGATATTGATGATGATGACGACGACGATGATGATGATGATGATTATGATGATGGCGACGATGATGATAATGATGGTGACGATGATGATGATGATGACGATGATGATGATGATGACGATGATGATGATGACGATGATGATGATGATGAAGACGATGATGACGATGATGATGTTGATGATGACGATGGTGACGACGATGATGATGATGACGATGATGATGATGACGATGATAATGATGACGACGATGATGATGGTGATGATGATGATGACGATGGTGATGATGATGATGATGATGATGATGATGATGATGATGATGATGATGATGATGATGATGATGATGATGACGATGGTGATGATGATGATGATGATGATGATGATGATGATGATGATGATGATGATGATGATGATGATGATGGTGGTGGTGGTGGTGGTGGTGACGACGACGACGACGACGACGACGATGATGATGGTGATGATGATGGTGATGATGATGGTGATGATGATGGTGATGATGATGATGATGATGATGGTGATGATGATGATGACGATGATGATGATGACGATGATGATGATGATGATGATGATGATGATGATGATGATGATGACGATGATGATGATGACGATGATGGTGACGACTCACCTGATAGATGTAAGAAATATATGCTGTGAAACTGACGCGTCTTTATACACATGGTGAATCTGTCCCTCAGACGCATGTAAAAAGGTAAGCATCTACGTAATGCATAAAGGTAACGCTTATCCCATAGTAGATATTGCCGGAGGGGAGTGAAGTGTTAGAGACTAAATATCACCTTTATGAGGTGGAGGTGACTCGATCCCTTCATCGCGCCTTTGTTTTTCCTAACTCGGTAACAGAGTCGGGTACCCATTTACAGCCTGATAGACTGGAGCATGACAAGTTTCGAACTCGGTTACTTCGGCCCTCAATGCTCATGATGTAACTCACACTGAGAACTTTCTTTATGACCTGTCTTATGTGTCTCCAGTTTTCTATTCCATAGAGAGGAGAAAATCTGACTGTCAGAAGTGGGTGCCCGTTAGACAAATATTTTGATCTCTTTTACCTCCTGATACTCTGGAAAGTTGAGAGATGGCTCGTTAGGGTTAGGGTCAGGGTCAGGGTCAGGGTTAGGGTTAGGGTCATAATTATCAAGTGCTATCCTCCTGTAGGTTTTCCTCTTGCGCTGGGATTTGAACACATTCCACCTCGGTCGCAATTTTCCAAAATTGGCTGTTTCATATTTCCCTTCGTGCTCACTGTGGAGCATGTAGCCACCACTTCAGCTGGTCACATGACAGGAAACATGCAGCAAGGATTCACGTGATCTTGTAGCTGTGCTTTTTATAGCAATTTCCTTGATCTGATGATGATGTCATCTTCGTTCATAACCTCAAATTAGTTGCCTGGTACGACATGCCCGATGTAGCAGTCGGCCTAATCTTTTTTTGTCTCTTGAGAGACCAGTGGGAACTACTCGACTGTCTGTTTACTGGTTGGTGTATCCATTCTGCCAAATTGGGGTCTGTAAAATGTAACAGTTTGGTTACACGTATAAGTAAGCTAGTTTACACGTATAAGTAAGCTAGGTTACACGTATAAGTAAGCTAGGTTACACGTATAAGTAAGCTAGTACTACATTCAAACTGAGATAAACAAGACTGGGGTAACATGAGGACAACACTGTCAAATTTTGTTATGGAACGATGCAGTAGTGACAAGGGGCATTACTGCGGAAAATAAAAACATCGTCTGCCGCCACTTTCGCTCCTCTAGATCGATAATAAACTCTCCTTTTAACTCTTCGCGGTATATGCAAGATAAGGCAGAAAGATTTAGTGAAGGAGGAAAGGACAAAAACAAGATATGTTTGAGTTTGGTAAAAATATTTCCAGACAGCAAGGGACACGATTTCAATTATTAACCAACGTGAATAGGACAAAACTCTTCTTCTGTTTGAATTAGATATTATATTCGGTTACTTCCCCTTTCCCACATCGTCAAATATTTGAGTAAGATACACAGTTAAAATTATTATAACACTAGACTACAATGTCTTTTCTATCTAGACATTTGCCCTAATATAACCGACGTACGTTATGTCTAGATTCAACATGGCTAAAACCAGGCACAACTTCTTCTTTAAAACAAAAACGAGTAAGAAAGACATAAAAGTAATGTGGAACTGATGACAAAAATCAGACAAGTGATAATGAAACGAGAGATGCGAAAAAAAATGCTGGAGCCGGATAGGACACATTTTGATGATAGCATAACAAGGCAGTCCTTCGTCTGGAATCTCTAAGGTAAATGAGGTTGAGAGAGACAGTAAAAGACATAAGAAGAGAATTTGAGAGATGGAAAGAAATTGAGTTGATGGCCCGAGACAGACAGATAGGACATGATTATATTGAAGGCATATGCCCGTTGTGTAGCTTAAGAATAATTATGATCTGGGTCAGCCTTAGTAACTGCGGAGCCCAATTTAGAACAGTCTGGTGGGGGCCCCTGGATAAAGATTATAGTTTTGTTGTCAAACATTTTGTGTCAACATACAGCTAATAAATACAGGTGTTGTTTTGTTTTTAATACGGGACCCAAAGACGCAGCAATAGAGAACGCAGTCAGCGACTCATAGCTTGACTGCCTGCGTCAGGACCAGCGAACCAGAGCTGGTCAAGACCGTACTCCACCTCCACGTGGTGGTCCTGGAAACAGTCTGCAGCAGTGCAGTCTGGCTGAGCGAGTACGGATCGCAATGGGAAGGCAAACCCGGTCCCTAAAAAATGCCGTGCAGAAGTCGGATGTGTCGACCGAAAGGTGCAGATATCACAGCTTAGGCGTAAACAGACACAACGCAACCACCGTCCTTTTCAGGGCGAACGAGGAAGAAGGAAGAAGAAGAAGTTTTTAATACATTGTTATAGCATATATTCCTGATATCTGAAATGATATTGTTCGATCATTATAGCTGGAGGAGGGAACCCGATTGCGGTGCCCTAATGAGCGCGGGGTCCGATTGGGTCAAATCGGTGAAATCGGCCTTAAGGCCAGACCTGATTATGATGATACGCAAACGCACATTAATATTTAACCATCTCTCACTGTGTCTCTCTCTGTCTCTTATCTATCTATCTATAATTTATCTATCTATCTATCTATCCATCTATCTATCTATCTATCTATCTATCTAATCTATCTATCTATCTATCTATCTATCTATCTATCTATCTATCTATCTATCTATCTATCTATCTATCTATCTATCTATCTATCTATTAAAACAAAATGCATTTTAATATCAACTAGACAAAAATTACAAAATTCAGAGAAAACAACACTTCAGATCGACATTGGTACCTCACCAATTGAAAACATTAATGAACATAAAACTCTAGGAATAGTCGTTGACCAGCATCTAAATTGGAACTCACATGTTCATGCACTGACCAAGCAAACGGCACAGAAAGTTTACCAGTTAGCTAAAATCAAACATTTCCTAGATGAAGAAGCACGAACATTGTTCTATATATCTCACATACAAACTTCTTCTTCTTCTTCCTCGTTCGCCCTGAAAAGGACGGTGGTTGCGTTGTGTCTGTTTACGCCGTAGCTGTGATATCTGCACCTTTCGGTCGACACATCCGACTTCAGCACGGCATTTTTAAGGGACCGGGTTTGCCTTCCCATTGCGATCCGTACTCGCTCAGCCAGACTGCACTGCTGCAGACTGTTTCCAGGACCACCACGTGGAGGTGGAGTTCGGTCTTGACCAGCTCTGGTTCGCTGACTCTGATGCAAGCAGTCAAGCTATGGGTCGCTGACTGCATTCTCTATTGCTGCATCTTTTGGTCCCTCATACAAACAAACCTTGACTATTGCTCCACAATCTGGGATGGTTGTTCTGCTCCACAATCTGGGATGGTTGTTCTATGTCCAACACAAAAAGACTCCATTCACTCAGGGCCGGATTAAGCTAGTACGGGGCCTGTAGCATATGTTCAGAAAGGAGCCCTATATTTTAAAAAAAAAACAATAAAACAACACAAATATATTTGAACACATACATTTTTAATTTGCATAGTAATTATCATTATCAAAAGTAACAACACAGTCAACATTATTGTTTAAATATTAATGTTTCTACATTTAGCATGAGCAAATTTGTTGATGATATAGGATGTATCGATTTCACGCAGAAGTTTATGTTCAATGCTCATTAGTGTGAGATTGTTCAATCTCTTTTGACCCATGGTGCTCCTTAGTTCATTTTTAATAAGTTTCAGTTTTGAAAATGATCGTTCTCCACTGCAGTTGGTTACCATTAGTGACAAATAGATGCGCAAGGCTATTTCTACATTTGGAAAACAAGACTCCAAAGAATTGTCAATTATCAAACGGTAAAACTGTAACTCTACAAGGTCTAGAGTAGTGCCAATATGAGAAGCAAGATCAGTTTTCAACAGTTCTGTAAACTGCACGAGTTCTTCACAAAGACTGTCTTCCAGATCTTCCGGATATGATTTAATAAGATTCGATGATCTCGTTACCACCTCTTCATGTGTAAACGACTGTAACTGACGAAGGAATCCAAATACATCATTCAACTTTTGATAAGCTTTCTGGCGTTTTGACAAGGCAGAGAGCAAGCTATCAATAAGGACAAGAAATGTTCGGCTTTTAAACTGCTGAGAAAGCGTTTGAGAATCAACAAGTGGATCAAGTGTGCTGGAACCACTGAAATCATCATACTCTCGTTTTCTTTTGTGTTTTCTTCGAGTTTGTTCTTGATAATGTTCACACTCAGTCAGATCCTTGGCCTTTTGCTCTATGTCTGCAAAAGTAGACCGCATAGCTTGAATATACCCCCGCAGGGATTCATAGAGTGCACAAGCTGTATTCAAATCTTGGTCAGAAGATTGCAAAGAAGCACTGGTCATTTGAAAACGCTGTAAGACTTGATCCCACAGTATGATCATTATTCCTGTTTCTAACTTCATCATGGTTGAAAGTAGACCACGAGCATGTTGACGACACTCTGCCTTCTGATCATTGTTATCTGAAATATCATCCAAGACTTGTTTTATTGCAGAAAAGCTGTGTAAAAGTGCTTTTGTTGCATCTGCCCGAGCGGACCACCTGGTATCTGACAGTCTTTTCACAAAGGGCAAATGGGACTTATTATGACTAATGCCAGCACATAATGCAGTAGAAAGGAGACCCCACCGGTAGGTAGAAGCAGAAAAGAAGGTGTACAGAGTTTCAACAAATCCAAAGCAAATGACTGCTTCTTGACAACCTTCAGCAGCACATTTTCCTACCAAATTTAGTGAATGTGCAAAACACGGAATGTAATGCGCAAACTTATTCATCTCTTTAATTCGTGCTTGTAATCCTATAAACTTGCCACTCATGTTGCTGGCGTTGTCATAACTTTGACCACGGCAGTCTTTAATATCAATGTCGTTTGCCTTTAAAAAATTAAGTAGACTTTTAGTAAGCTGTTCAGCACTATGACCTTCCATATCCAAAAATGTCACAAATCTTTCAACTGGTCCAGATGGCAAAAAAAGCGCAGAGTCAAAGTCAGCTGGTCAATATTAGATATATCTGGAGTAGAATCCAATGAAACGGAATAATACTTGTATTTCTTCACTTCACAGAGAATGTGATCCAGTATGCTGGATCCAATCAGATTGATGAATTCCTCACACGTTGTTTTAGATAGATATGATGTATGTCCAAATCCATTGTTTGCATGAGTACTTTTATGCTCTGCCAGAAAAGGATTAAACTTGGCCAGTAATTCTAACAACCCTAAGTAATTCCCGTTATAAGGGGACCCAACAATTTCATCACTGCCACGAAATGAAAGGCCTCGTTCTGCTAAAATCTTCACAACTTCAATTATTCGCTCTAGAAGTTTGTGCCAATACTTTTCTTGAATATCCATTTGTTTCACAAGTTGGGAATCGACACGTTCACCTTTGTTTTTACGCATCAACAGTGAATTAAAGCTTGTCTATGTGAGGAGCTTTCTTCATGTCGACGCAATAGATTGCTTGCATTTTTCCAGTCATTAAACCCTTCCACAGTAAACTTTGATGAACATTCTGAACTCATAAGCTTGCATAAGAAACAGAATATACGCCCCTTACTTTCTGAATAGCATAACCATTTTCTTGCATGTTGCTTGTTTGTAAGTTTATGAATATGTGTAAAATAAGACTTCTGACAGTATCGAGTTTTCTTTTCAGTGTCATACAATCGCACGGATGAAGAGAAGGCACTACCAACATGTTGACATTTTTCACTTCCCTTGGATATCCAATATTCACGCTCACAGTCATCTATATTGTTCGGCCAGTCACCAATATCATTTGAGTACTTCTTCGTTTCACTTATTCTTTCACATTCAGACTCAGTGTATACTGGGTTTTGCTGTATGTTTTCTGCTGCACAGCCTGCACTATTACTAGTTGTTCCTGTACTTCCAGCTTCAGCGGTAAGAGTACCACCACCATGAACATCAAAATATTCTGTCAGCTTACGTGTTTTTGATATCACAAGTTGATCTCTTCTTTCTTTTTCTTCCTTCGCTTTACGTTTTTCACTTCCAGAAGCATATTTACGTCCAATATCTCTGTGTCTACTGCTCATTTTTTGAGTTTTTCCTAACCTTACAAATCAAGAAATTTTAATCAAGATCGAAAGAGAGTGCGAGCACGCCGTATACCTCAATTAAAACTGGAAGTTTCCGTTTCCTAAATTCTAGTTTTATTTGTTAATGTAAATTCATTTCACAAAGAACGAAACAAAATTAAAGGGGCCGTCGCCTAGAGCCAAAAAAGTGGCTTCCGTCCAAACGTGACCAAATTTTCAACGCCACTTAAATGGCTTCCGTCCGCAAACAGTTAAGATAAAAATAATGAAGAGTCACACTAAGTCACCCTCTTATGCTCTTTCTCTCACAATTTCGTGACACCAAATGAAAAGGCGCTAAAGATGGCATAAATCACAAGATCATTGGTTTAACGCTCGTATTAGAAGATGACCAAAAAATTATGTACATATTTATTGGTGCGGGGCCCCAAAAAGCGCGGGGCCCGTAGCATATGCTACTTTTGCTACTACGTTAATCCGGCTCTGAATTCACTACAAAAGCGTGCAGTGTGTCTAGTTTCCGACAAATGCCAAAAACAGTGTGTAGATCTATATAAAGATCTCAAAATACTGCCTCTAAGAAAGCGCTTTCTGTTCAACAAAGCTAAATTTGTTCATTTGTTCACAAAATCCTGTCACAGAATGCTCCAACATATCTGTGGCCAATGTTCAAATACAATGAAAGACGCATTCAACGCCTTAACAAAATACAAGTGCCCAATCCTATTCTGCTGCTCATCTTTGGAACTATCTTCCACATGCTCTAAAAAATAACAACCTCAGTCCCTATTCATACAATCGTAGACTTTTCGATTACTTTATGAGTTCTGATTATCTGCCCCCATAATGTGATTATTTTTCCGAACAAATGATATAATATCAAATGTAGGTTTAATGATGATGTTTGTACTTTTCAAACATATTTTATTTCATGGTGATGCTTAGTTTGTACTTTGCAACATATTTTATTTCATGTTTATAATTAGATAATGTGAATGTTAGTATGCTATTATTTTACCGTTACAACGTTGAATTCCTTATATATATACTCACACTTTCAGAAAAATGGCTGCCTTGTAATGCTATCACCAGGTTTGCTCCGCGTGTGTCATATCCGTTGTCAGCGTCTTTCACTCGCATCTGGTTCAACTGTCACTTGTCTAGTTCTTGTCATCAGTTCCATATGGGTGATCCTGTCAAACACATTCAATCCTTCTACCCATGTATGGAGGTCTGTAACAACGTTTTTGTCGTAATTTTTGCTCTATATAACTATTGTTGTTATATTAATAATCATTACTTACTTTGGAAAACACCTATTCCTTTTGTAACACTTACTTCATCTCCCTTTTATCTAATATACTGTATGGAGGCTCTGATGATCTAGTTTTCATAACAATATACTTATTCTTAATTTTATGATCAGGTACTGTACTGTTAATGTATGCTGTTATACTTCCTTGTAATGTTGTATTGCCCTTAAATTAATACTTTCAGTACGCTGGAGAATGTTTGAGTAACAGTAATAAAAGATGAGCAAGAGGAATGAAGAATGCAAGAGGGGACTGTGCCCGATTTTCAACCCTTGGCAAATTAATTGCTTTCGTATATGTCAATCTAACTATCTACCTAGTCTGATTCTGGTCTTGAGTTTGGGACGCAAAGACAGCGAGGAAAGTAACTGTTTACCCCACCTCATCTTGATGAACCTATCATTGCATTCATTGCAGCAGTATCTGCTATGAGACTCAAAGCTGCTCACCTCTCGTAAAGTAGTTCGCGCGCATTGTAATAAACACCGAGTCCCTGAGTCATTCAGTAGCAGACCGTTTGAATATTTCACGAGTTCTTATAACACACCTCTGAATTTGTCTCAAATCACTAATTTACTGTATGAGGAATTCGATTTTTATCAGTCTTGTTGTTTGTTTGTTTTTTTTATTTATTTTTTTTTTAAATATAGTTAATATGATTATTATTATTTTCATTTTCGTTATTTTGTTGTTGTTGTTGTTGTAATTCTTTATTTTTTATTTTTGTTTTCTTTATTTTAAAAACATACTTTACTTATGATGATTATTGCAAATGTTTGATGTTATATTACTTTTATAATGATAAATGCCTTAATAATGCTTAAAGTAAACGTGAGGATGAAAGGATACAGTATACATGATGAGAGAAGGAGGAAGGGCAGAATGTCAGACGGGTCTGCGTGCCCAATTCTTAACCCTTTGAAAATAAAGTTCATTCGTTCGTTCGTTCGTTCCCTTTTCTGTGTGATCTCGGGTCTCACCTTTAAAATCCTCTGGGTTCAAATCCACAATACATGCCGATCTATTAGTTCTATATCCGTCTTATTCAGCACTCCATCCATTTGTCTATCTATCAATCTTTCTTCGCCACCACCCACATGGAGCGACCATTCGTTTGTTTGTTAATGTGTCAAAAAGGAACAGGTCGAGTGTGCATTTACTGATCAGGAAACTCCATTGAGGAAAGACAACCGTTGAACACAACCTGACCAACCCAACTTTCGGCTTATCTGCCCTTCCATCTTTCGTTCAGCGAGACCATATTTTCGCCTCCAACCACTCAGCTCTATTCAGGGTGGAAATATTTTCATGATAATCTTCCAATAAATCTACAAGAGTTCCCTCTCTGCTGAACTTGTTTCAATGGACTAAATAGACTTGCACAGAATGGTTGTGGATGGAGGGATGTGGTAGTGGATGAAGAAAATAACTATGTATCAATGTAGCGCTGTATTTGTCACCAAGATCTGACGCTCAACGAACGTGGATCAAAGTCTGAATTTAGAAGGTCAAGGTTGTCGCATAATAGATACTTCCGTAGGGGGGAGTTAGAGAACTCACTATATTAGGTCATGCTTTATGAGGTAGGGCGACCAGTTCATTCTTCGCTGTCTTTGCCTTTTCTAACTCAAGAGCAGAGTCAGGTACCCCTGTACAGATGAGTAGACAGGAGCGTGGCCCCGCATCCAGTAACTTTGCTGCGAATGGCAAACATTTTAACCACTAGCAATCGTGGACGCTCGGAGCTGTATTTGTTGCAGTAACTAATATTTATTCAACACTCATAAAGGGGCCGTTCACAACTTACGTTACGCAATCTTTTACATTTTCAGCCCCTCCCCCCCTTTCTCTCTCCTCCCCCCCCCCCCGTAACGTGTGCGTAACAAAAACCCACAACGTTTCAGAACCCCCCGCACCAAAACGTAACATCTCGGTCAACAGTCCCGCCCCTTTTTTTCTTTGCGTTACATAATTTATGAACGGTCCCAAACACATATACACATATACAGAAATACATCATCATCAGGTGACTTCTTCACATCCGAAAGTCGGCTGCATTAGATCTCCAACATCTTCTGTCTCTTGTCTTGATGGTTCACTCTGATAGACTCTTTCCTGTCTCTTGTCTTGATGGTTCACTCTGATAGACTCTTTCCTGTCTCTTGTCTTGATGTTATCTTGCCACTTATATCGCTGTCTTCCTTTTGCACGTTTGCCTTCAACTCTCCCTTCCATTATGGTCTTCATTAAGGTACTTATGTTACAGAAATACATACTCATATTCATATATCCACGTACCTGCGCACTCGCACATATATTTCTTCACATCTCACATTCACACCAGGCGCACACATTCACATGAAAGTTGGTTATAAACACGCACTCGACGCTGCACTCATTAGCACCTAGGTGTAATTAGAAATGTCACAATCCAGTGACTTATTTGAACAACTGGGTACAGACAAAATTTGGTCCACCTTCTATCTATCAGTTGACCTGACGTTAGTTACACTTTGGCGTTCTAATTATAGGTCACGTGACATGCGAGGAGCCAATTAGAGCAGCAATATTTTCCGCGAAGGCGGTGAGACGGAAAATTTGATTGGATATAGAAACCGACAGCCGGGAATCGTTAACTGCCAGGATTTTCCACACTCTCAAAGCTGTTAACAATATTTGTCTTGTCACTTTGGCGATTCATACACCTGACTAAAGGAATGTTCCTGTCAGGTTTCACACCTCTTCTGACATAGAACCTCCACGTTTCTTTGTGAAACACCTGTACACTGCAACAGGTGTGCACATCCAATTTAGCTTAGTGACGTCACAAATTACAAAATTAACTTCAAATTGTCGTCACCTATTTGTCAAACTTGGCCGACTTGATCTTCCATAGTCTGCCCTGACTTAACGAAGCCTAACCTGATTGTCAATGGATTAAAAGTCAAGGCAGTCTCAAAGCAGATTCTGTTGTAGGGGAGTTAAGTGTTAGAGACTTCACTATACTATAGGCCAGCTGTATGACTGGCAGTCATCAGTTCCTTTCCTCGCTGCCTTTACCTTTCCTAATTCAAAGGTCAGGAACCCATTTACAGTTGTTTAAACTGAAGCATCACACTACCAGGTTTCGAACGCGGAACCCGGTTACTTTGCCGCGAGAGGTAAGCTCTCTAATAACTCGGCCACGCGAATACCCTTCAATGACTAACCTTGACATTATGTAGTCTAACTTGTTTGAAGTGGCTAACTTGGTACTTGGTACTATCCTGTATAATGCGGTCTACGCTAATAATGTGGTATATACTGACATAATATGGTGGCCCAACCCGGCATAATGTAATCACTCTGACATAATGTGGTAGGTTACACCATGGTCTTCAATGGCCTACTAGGCTGTAATTTGGTCTAATCGGTTTAACGGGTATGACTTGGTATGATGTGATTTACCCTGGTATAATGTGGTCTAACTTGATCTAACGGGGTGCATGGTATACTCTAGTAATAAGGTATACCTAACATAATGTGGTATGACCTGGTATACCTTGAATCACTGTGGTTTGCGGTCTGCTGCAGTAATGTGGTATACCTGATTTAACGGGTCTAACCTATTATAATTTATCTACCCTGGTACAACATGGTTTACCCAGGTCTTCATTGGCTTGCCATTAGATCCCGTGATATAACTGCTTTAATAGGGCTAACCTGGTATAATGTGGTCTACCCAGATCTAAAAATGCCTTCCTTGATTTAATGTAGTCTATAGCAGTACTCCAGCAACCGGCGGGCCGCGGTATACAGTTGTGCTGTGAGTGTCTGCTTGGTGTGCCGTGAGGCTAGGCGTAATACTTAATATAATTCTATGTTATGGTAAAATATTACGAAAAAATCTCACACGTGCAGTTTTACAAAAAATAATTTGAGTTATCACCATCCACTAATCCATCACAAACAATTAGGGAGCGTTGTCTTATGACTGCAGCCAATTAAAAAATACTCACCCTACTCACCTACTTAAACTTTATAGTGTGCCTTGGAATTTTGAAGGGCAGGTAAGTATGCCTTGGAATTTTGAAGGGCAGGTAAGTGTGCCGAGGAATCAGGAAAGGCACTTAAGTGCGCCTTGAAGTTAATAAGGTTGCGGGGCGCTGGTTGTCACAGAAATACTGGGTCGATCTATTTTCCTCTCCGGCAGTATTAAGTTACATTTTTTGAATTGACTAAATTGCGTGCTATTCTGTGGTCGGCATATTTTCTTTCCCTGCTATCAAGCAGATATTTAGTACTTTCAAATCATCTTACACTCCTTTCAGTGATAATTCGTCATGTTTACTTTAAGCTTCTTGGCTTTGCTAAAATTAGGCACAGGTAATAACCCAGATCGGCCGCTCAGCGACCGAGAGTTGGGTTTACCTAAGGCGTGCCGGGCGATAAGTTACCCGTCTGTGGACAGATTACAGACACGAACTTATCAGTCGGACACACCTGAGTGGAAATGTTGTAATAGTCCGGGCAGATGTAAGAAGTTATTCGTAAACATTGTTGAGAGAGTGATCGGATGTTTTCATTCCATATTTGGAAGACATGACCTTTGCATTAATGCACATACATTTGCATGTGGAAATAATTTGAATTACCTCACTAAACACGTATGTTTGAAACGATTGGCAGACATTAGGAATGAAGGCACAAAACCCCTTCCGATTGGAGCCCTGCTTAACATCGTAACAAACAAATGCGGGGGAAGACAGGCAATATAACAGACACTTTAGCCAGGTTAAAGCACTGTGCAAATTCACTCGTGCCAAGAAGACAAACAGACTTTGCCAGACTTGTTTGAAATTCTTGAGGACTTAAGAGCCCAGGAAAACACTACTATTATTAACGAGGAAAATCGGAATCTGAAACACAAGTCAAAGTGGGAACTTATTGCTAAAATAACAACGCCCTAGATCACGTGTAAAAGGCATCGTAAAGCTGCCTTAAACTATTTCTCTGTGAGCCTAAAGATTGGCGTGAGTTGTACATTGTTAATTCTATATTTTTTTTTCATTATTAACATGTGAACTAATACGTATATATTGACATATGAATATTAAAATGTCAAAATTGCTAGTGGATGTCCAATTCATTTGAGACTGGCAACCTCAGCATAAAGAATGATGATTTCATGAACCACCACTCCCAAGGCTGGTGACTGCTTTATTATGAGTTTCTTATAAGGAACCAAAAGCAGAGGTAGTCCCAAGTTCCATATGGAACAGGAAGGGAATGACGAAAGAAATGATGTACATACTTGTTATATTATCAACCTTGTCAACCAGTGTAAATGTAAAACATATTCACTCTAAATGTAATGAAATTTTAAATCTTTTCAACCAGTGTAAATGTAAAACCTATTCACTCTAAATGTAATGAAAGTTTCAACCTTATCAACTAGTGTAAATGTAAAACATATTCACTCTAACTGTAATGAACGCTTACAACCTTTTCAACCGAAGTAAATGTAAACATATTCAAACTATATTGTTAACATTTTCAACTAAATTTAAATATAAAACTTTTCATTTTAAATGTAAAGATAGTTTTTCGCCCACTGGGATTAAGATTAATTCTCAGAGAGGGTAAAAGTTCTGAGATAGATGGGATGGTGGAATGAAAAGAGGGGGGCACATAAGTATGTGTCGGGAAACTCAATACTCAGAGGGTATTCGTTTATCTTTTTTTGCCATACTAGTTGGTGATATCAGTTGAGGGTACTATTTCTGGAACCAATGAGGACATGTGTCCTGAAGTTGACGCTAGGCACCATCATCAGATGGGTCTTAGAGACGCGGGACCAGCTTTGCAGTTACGCCCTGTTTCTACTTGGAACGTGCTGCAACTCTTAAATCTTGACCAGGGACGCGAGCAATCCAGTCATCTATCTGTAAACATCCAAACATCAGCGGTAGCAGAAACAACTATTGGCAGCTAAGTAAAACTTAAAAGCTGCCAAGTGAACTGTCCATTTTCGAAAACCATAACATCAAACTGTCATGAATAGTTTTTCTGAACAATTATTCATTTTTTATAACTGTTAAACATAATTGATTATTAAATTTGTTACTTGTAGAAAGACTAATCTAAAATTGATTTAATCACTTTGAATGTACTACAAGCGTATGTCTCAGACAATTGCTTAAATACACTCAAACAGAGCTAGAAACAATAATAACAGGACATTCGCTGGAGTAACTCAGCTTGGGGCTTGTGCGAGCTAAAATTATATTACCTAATCCTTCACAAAAGTTGACGGCAGATACAAGAGTTAACGTGCTCAGCCAATGCAGCATTGTTCTCGCTTTTCTGAATATCTTGTGAAATCTCCATTGAGGTAGAAGCATCATTATCCTTCTATCTACAACTCTGTCAAGAGTAATCTTGTGCGAAGGTAGACACCTTTGGAGACCCAGATTAGTTACTCTTGAGTTTTGGTCACTGGTGGACCACTACTGTAGAGCTAAAGGGAGGTAAACCGTGACACTTGTCAGCGGTATGCTGCAGTAACGTGGTATACTCTGCCCTTAATGTGATATGGTCTGGTATCATGTTGTCTACTTTGATGCAGTGTGAACTACTGGAATATAAATTTGTCTGCCGTGTTATATAGTACGGTCTGTCTACGTGGTCTACTTTTGTACGAAGTCAAGTCAGTAAATAGGTAAAAAAATGGCAATTAAAAAAAAAAACTAAATGAGAAACGAAGTTGAAAACCATTTATTATTGCACTTACATTTCCCATTATTTCTCAACATAATCTCCACCAACATTGATTCACTTATCCCATCGCTTTATCAGTGCCTCAAAACCTGCAGCATAGAAGTCTTTGGTCTGCTGTCGCAGCCACATTCGCACCTCACGTTCAACCTCTTCGTCATCCACGAAACGTTTGCCGCCAAGGTGAGTTTTTAGTGGACTAACAAGTGGAAATCGCTCGGGGCTAAGTCGGGGCTGTAAGGCGGATGTTCAAGAAGTTGCCACCTTACTTGCTCAATTTTCTCCTGGGTTAATCGAGCTGTATGTGGTCTGGCATTGTCGTGATGGAGCAGTACTCCTCTAGTCAGTAGGCCTGGATGTTTTCTTCGAATTGCATCCCGAAGCATCAACAGAACTTCACATTACAGTGCAGCATTCACATTCTCACCTTTCTTCTGAAAATGGGTTAACAGCACTCCTTGAGAATCCCAAAACACTGTAAGCATAACCTTCACTGCTGATGGCGTAACCTTGAATTTCTCGGCAGAAGGTGAAGAAGGATGTTTCCATTGCATTGAAGCACGCTTTGATTCGGGTTGGTAGTGATGCACCCATAATTCGTTCCCACTAACAATCCTGTTAAGCATGTCTTCACCTTCATCTGCGTACCGAGAGAGATGTTGCAAGGACAGGCCCATTCGGTTCATGTTGTGGTCTTCAGTCAGTTGCCTGGGCACCCACCGTGAGCACACTTTCCTGAAATTCAAACGATCATGCATTATGCTGTAGGCTAAACCATGAGAACACCCTATTGCAGTTGCTACACTGTCTATCGTTACTCGCCTGTCAGCTCGAATCACCCCCCCCCCCCCCCCAACAGCACGCTGTTCCTCGGTCGTACACTCCATGAGCACGGTCGCCATTTTTATCTGAGCTGCGCATGCGACACCTAGCGTCTGCTACCTAAAGTTATCACCAAGCTGGTTGTTGCTGCCACCTAATGATCGTAACAGGAAAACACATATTTAGTTTCCTAAAAGTAACAACAGGAAAGGAAATTAACCTGGACACTGAGTCGGGGTATAAGCCATTTAGTGAATCATTTTTGGTTGTTATTTTTAGAGGATGTAGTGGTTTTGATGGTATTGTATGATGGTGATATTACTAAGTGTGATGCATGAGGTCAGCTGTGAAGGCTCCTGAGATAAAATGTAGCTGTGAATTGTCAGAAGGCCCTTCTTGCTACCACTACGACCTCACACTTATCTTTTTTGTACTAATGAATGTGGCTATGTTAAATGTCTAGGGTAATGATATGTAATGTGTTGTGGTAGTTTACATACACACACACAGATATTTACTAAGTCTAATAATATTAATAAATGTTATAATACACTGAACTAACTCAAGTGTGTAAAAATTGGATAGTAATTTTCTTACATTTATTTGTTCTGAACCAAGGTTTTATTTTGGCCAGAACATATGAAAGGTTTTGCAATTATGAAAGAAATGCATGAATATTACATAATAAATGCAAGGTGTGTACATATATATGTTACTAGACTAGTTAATATTATTACTGTTTATAGTTGTAATCTATTTGGGAGAACATTTAATGGATGTGCTGTTGGGGTGGCCTCATCACTCCCTGTCTATGGTGACTACACATTGTCCAGTTATTTGATGGAATTTTTATGGGTGTGTTAGCAAATAAGTTGAGTTGGTGAGTTCTCAGCAGACCAGTCGCTCACGTAGCTTGAAGGTGTAGCTCTGGTGCTGAGATCTGGTGGCCCCACCTCTCCGTGCTTGGGGGCAATATCAGAAGTCTGGTGGCCCCACCTCTCCGTGCTTGGGGGCAATATCAGAAGTATGGTGGCCCCACCTCTCCGTGCTTGGGGGCAATATCAGAAGTATGGTGGCCCCACCTCTCCGTGCTTGGGGGCTATAATAGGCTGCTCTGACCAAATGTTACTGCACGGGTCCACTCTGGTAAAATTCAACAACTCATTTGACACCGCATTGGTGCCAACTGAAACTCACAGCTCTGCAATCAAAGTATTAGTCATGTGTCAGAATTCCATCCTCTAACCATTTCTGGACACAACGCTACACAACAACAACACCATATAGACGGGTCAGATCTTTCTGACCAAACAACACATCTTACCAAGTTGGTTTCACATAGGCTAAGTTCTCCCAGACTACAGATTCTGAAATATGTTCATTAGCTTCCTGCCATAGAATAGGATAGGTGATATGTTCCACTGATCTCAACACTTGATCTGTCCTTCATAATCCTTGCTGGAGTTTATGTATTTTATTTGTCTCTAGACCCTGAACTGGGGCGGGTGGTCTAGAGCGAATCCTTACTTGTTGTAAGGGACAGATTATGCTATTGCAGTATCAAATCACTCGAAACCTTACACAAATATTAAAATGTACAAAGAAATAATTTCAGTCTTACCAGAAATATGAATATAGAACAAGGTTAAATAAATGCTAGCAAAACTCAGCTGAGCTGCTGGCCTTATGATGGCGTCCCTCTAAATATTTCAATAGCTTCTGGGAATTACACCACTTAATAATTCGCTGTGTCTACAAGGACAACTTATACTAAATGGCACAAAATGCGCGTCTGAGCGCCGATAATATATTCATCTAGGGCCAATCACTGCCTTTTCTTTTTTCAAATTCAAATATCCTACCAATAAGTCATTTCAGTCATACCTCAGTCAAGTATGCCTTATTGTCTGTTGGTCCGTCCGTCTCTACTTGCGTTTCACAAAAAAACACACTTGTTTTTTGAACCAACCCTGCCTTCCCCTACACAATTTTGCCTTTAAAGTTATTTTTAGCCACAATTCACCATCCCACCCCGTCTCTTCATTCCAACTAGATTTTAGCACTTGCGTCTTCAAGGCCACAATTTTTTGAAAATTAGTGACAGGTTTTATTTCAATGCAGACGCTCGCTGATATGAACAACACAGTCTTTTGTCAATATCTTTCTTATTATCTGCCCGTCTGTATAAATGAAAGCATATTATTTCACTGCTCAAGTGGGCCATCCGGCCAGCTAGGTTTTATATTCCTAACATTATTATTAAGAAAAGTTACTTTTCAAATATTTTCTAGAATCTTCTGGAATTCATCACTGCATTCAAATAAACGGACTAAGTTATCGCAAAAGCGTCCAAGAAATGCCTGTGGAGTATAATATCCAAGGTCCCTTTTGTCGATTTCTTTACTTTATGTCAACTTGGGGAACGTGACTTTTTCCTCCTTTCCCCACCACTTGCGCCTTTTAGCATTGCTAGTTTCAAGCACGCGTTCAGTCAGATCTTTCCTTTTGATCTCCGTTCTCATCCCGTTCCGTTTTGCCTTCAAGTCTAACAATTTAATTTCCATGGCGGGTGATGACCCGCGGCGTGGGCGATCATGTATTCTAGCAGCTTACGCATTAGTATTTATCCCTACGTTGTATCATTGAAGATATTTTAACGTTGTATCACGGTTAATTTTGTGACAGAGGACAAAGAAGCTGGTGATTGACCCAGACGAAAAAGTTGAAGGACATTTTTAGGAACTAGATACGAATATCTTGAGAGGAGGGTTTTCAATGGATTTCAGAACGAAGATGTAGACTCGATAAGGTCTCACACACTCCGTTAGCAGTCGTGTGATTTTTGTAGAATATAAATTTAACGTTTAGTGACATGTTTAAGAGAGAAGGTTTTCGTAGATAGATTTTCAGATATAAGAAAAACATTAGTAAAAGTTTATTTCTATATATAAAGAACATTAAGACAGTGGGTCTTAAGATGTGGATTATGAAGAAATGAGATAGTGTCATTCTGCGGATGCAGTTCTATTATTATTTGAAGAGATGATACAAGTGATGGAATGTGATATGGATTATTGAAATATACTCGTCGATCACAAAGAGTACGTTTTCACTCTGCGGATGCAGATAAAACTTATTTTGTGATGGCAGAATTATGATGTGCTGATACAAAGTAGTTAATGAGTGAAGAGGATTGCAGATGAGTTATATGACGAGAAGAAATGTTGAGAAACACTGTGGTATTTAAATTCACATAGAAAGGAACAGTAACTTTTATAACAGATTGTTCTGAAGGATTCTCAGGATGTTTACCTTGTTATAGGTAATTTAGAAAGTCATTTCTTAAATTATTTACTGATGCAAACTGTACACAAGAACTAAAGGTACGTGTTAGATATAGTACAATGAACTGGGATCTAAATGTATACATGTATCTTCTGCGATAGGCAGGTATCACATACCAACTAGATAACCCAGAAGAATGTTTGATGCTGACTGTTTGAGAACCTTGAAGAGAAGTTAACGTTGATACTAATTAATTGAGAACATTTGAAGAGAACTTTGTTGTACAGCTGTATATAACATATTATGAATGTCACAGAACGTCTGGACATGGTCTTTTGTGTGATCTCTCTCACCTTCAGCCCTACGGCAGTATCATTTCTTTTTCCCCATTTTTCTCACCAATCGCTTTTATGTGGCATAAATCATGCCTTTTCATTCATTATTTTGCTCTATGCTGGATCTAGTAGGGTGAGGTCTCTAACACTCTACTCCCCTACGGACGTATCTGATTTACACGCAGAATTGTTTACGTTCCGCAAGGTAAATGCGATAATACCAGGTAATTATACTGGTCATACGCTTATCTATTCTATCAGTATGACCATCTTTTGAAACGCGTAGGTCCAACATTTGAACACAGGTGAAAAGCTGGTGACAATACGGTCTCGTCCGATCGACATGAAAAGAACCCAAGATTGTCTGTCTGGACTGCCGACGTCAGTGTATGTTTGTCTGGCAGATTACACAGAGGGTAGATGCGTTTATCGCTTTTTATGGGACAATCCCTGGTGATTGTTACCGATAATCTGTCTGGGTAGACATCTTGGTGGAAAACATTACGCCAGGCAAACATGGTCACATGTTGTTGTGAGTGGGCGGAAATATTACATCTTATTATAAAGAGGCCATGCGTTTGAATATTAAATTTAATACGTTAAACACGTGGGGGGATTTTTTGAATTTAACACCACAACCCAGTGCTAAAGAGCTTACGATTGGATTAAAGTAAGAAGCCGGAATAAACTATGGATCCTATTGGAACATCCGACGGAAGCATCATATGTGATGTGAACTGAGAAGTGGGAAATATAATCTAGCGAAATCAGAGACACAGAACAGACAGACAACTTCGCAACTTCAAACTAGCGACTCCCAAAAGCCAGTGAGACATCGGACTTCGAATTCCTATATTATAAGTGACAGATCGAAGTATTTTGGAAATTTAAAACCTTAAAAGGTAAGCCCGCCATTATAAATACAGAGACTGAAAAACTTAAGGGACCAGGACTTTAAATACGAAGACTGGAAACCTAGGAATCGGATCACCCGTCATAAGAGAAACTTTCCCAGACCAAGTGTTTCGCAGATTCACCCGTCATACAAGGGATTCAAAATTTCCAGACCAAGTAGTTCGAGAGCATATAACCTAAATTGATCGTGTCCATCTTAACCTGCGCGAGGAGATTGTGTATTCCCAAAACTTTGGGGTAAGTGTAACAATTACTTTACAAATGTAAATTTGACATGCTTTCTTGCTAAGTGGTTATATATGAGGCTGGCAACCTCAACATATGAAACTAGTATATGCATAAACCACTACAGCAAGCGCTGGTGATTTCTTCTAGCTAGTCGTGCAGAAAACCGACAGCAGAGGTGATCCCAGACTCCGAATGGAGCAGTGATGACTGATGATTACATCACATGTGCCTAAAGTGTATAATATTTTGTGAGATACATGCACTTTGTTAATTGAACTCAGGCAAATCATTATTCGCGCTGTCCAGACACATTTTCCCAGTTAATACCCAAAGGAATATGGTAATTTTTAATCATCCTCCCTGAGCTACACTGTGTACTCGGGAATTTAATTCTTCTGAGAGCCCACAAATGTACTTAGCAGAGGCATTTGTTTTCTATTTTGTCTAAAAAAGTTCGTGGTACAAAACTACTTGTGGTTACAAGCTATCAGACGGATCGAAGTACTGAAGTTACTACGCCACTCGTGTGAGAGAAGTACACTCATCACCAAGAAGTGACGAAAACCACGGCGACAGGACTCACCTAGGGTTAAGTTTTCTTGTAAAAAAGACGAAAGCAGCGGACTTTGATAAATCCTCATCTACGTCTCCATGACGACAACTTGTATTTACAGCAAAATTAATCATATACTTTACCTTAGCATTTTTTATTTATTTCCCCAAACTGTTAATACTAATTAATTATTAAATTTGTTTACATATTATTTTAAAATAACAAAGCATTAGTTAATTAGTCCCGAAATTTTTTTTTTTTGATAAATGAAAGCAAAACGTTGAGCTAAACGCTTGCCCTTTTGTTTTATTATTTTAATTTTTATTTCGTATATATATATATATATATTATATAAAATAAAATATTTATATATATATATCATATTAGATTTAAAAACTTTATCAACATTTCTATATATTATATATATTATATATATAATGGCTATATATATTTTTATAAGATAGTATTTTAATTTTTTTTCTAAACAATATTTACGAGAAAAAAAATTAATTTTACTTAATAAGGAATTTTTTAATATATTAAAATACTAAAACTTTAATAATATAATTTAAAATAAAATAAAAATTTTAATTTTAATATATTTTAATCAATTAAACCAAATTTAAAAATACGATATTATACAACATTTTTTAAAAAAAAATTAAATAAAAAAAAAAAATAAATAACCATGATTTCAATTTTTTACAAATAATAATTTTCAATATAATTCTAACAAAAAAAAAATAAAAAAATAATTTTCTTATTTAATTTTTATATTTTTAAAAAATAAAATAAATTTTCACATGTTTATAATTTAAATTTTTAAAATTTAAATTTTTATAAAATTTTTATTTTATTAAATTTTTAATTAACAAAATATATTTTCAAATTAAAAATATAATCTTTTTATATAAAAATAATTCTTAAAAAAAATTTATTTTTAATTATTTAAAATAATTTTATAAATAAAATAAAATTTTTTTTATAAATTTATTTAAATTTAAACAATAATAAAAAATTACAAATAATTTATTAAAAATTTTCTTACAAAAATATTATTATATAATTTAATAAAAAATTTTTTTAAAATATTTTAAAATTTAACAATTTTTTAATTTGTAATAATAATATTTTTCTAATTAAAAAAATTAAATATATATGTTAAATCTTTAATATTTATTTTATTTATTATAAAAAAAAATAATACTATAACAATTTTTTAAAATTATATTTTATTTTTTTACCATTTTATTTTAAGTAAAATATAATATTTTAAACAAAAAATATTATTAAAAATTTTTATTAAAAAATATAAATATATAACAAATATAAAAAAAAATATAATTAATTTTTCAATATTAAAGGAAAAAAATTTTAATTTTTTTTATATTAAAAAAAAAAAAAAAAAAAAAATTAAAAATAAATAAAATATATTATATAATATAAAAAAATTCCCTTAATAAAAAAAAAAAAAATAAATTAAAAAAAAAAAAATAAATAATTTAATAAATTTTTAATATTAAAAAAAAAAGAAAAAAAAATATAAATTTAAAAAAAAAAATAAAATAAAAAAAAAAATAAAAAAATTTAAAAAAAAAAAAAAAAAAAAAAATAAAATAATTCAAAAAAAAAACAAATAAAAAAAAAAAAAAAAATAAAAAAAAAAAATAAAAAATTTAAACTTAAAAAAAATTTAAAAAATTATAAAAATTAAAAAAAATAAAAAAAAAAAAAAATATTAAATTATAAAATAAATTTTTAAAAAAAAATAAAAAAAAATCAATAAAAAAAAAAAAAAATTAAAACCAAATTTATTAATAAAAAAATTTTTATTTTAAGCCATTTTTAAAAAAATATAATTAATATTATAAAAAAATTTTTAAAATTTTTACCCAATTTTTTTTTTTAAAAAAATAAAATAACAATTTATATTATATTTTTTTTATATAATTTAAAAAAAAAATTTAAAAAAATAATAATATATAAAAAAAAATTAAATACCAATATATATATTAAAAATTTAATCTAAATAAATATTAAAAAAACAAAAAATTAAAATTATATATATATTTATAAAAAATATTAACAAATATTTTTATTAATCTAAAAAAAACTACCAAAAAATTTACAATATTTTAAATTTTAAACACAAATTTAAAAAAAACTCAAAAATTTATTATTTTATTAAAAATTTAAAATATTTAAAATTAAAAAAACCTAAATTAAAATTTTAATAACAATATACATAAAAAAAAAAAAAATTATTTATTTAAACACAAAATTAAAAATTTTTATAATTTTTTAAAATATTAAAAAAATTCCAAAAAAATTTATTTAAAAAACACAATTAAAAATTTTTATTAAAAAAAATAATATAAACCCCTTTCCCAAAAATACAACAAAAACAATTAATTTAAAAACCCCCTAACCCATTTTTATATAAACAACGTTATATAAATTTTTAAAAAAAAAATTTTTTTTTCTCCATAACGCATTCATAACAAAAAATAATAATAAACTAAAATTATATTCATTTTTTTTTTAAATATTTTTTTACCAATTTAAAAAAAAAAATCCAAAAATAAATTTATTATTAATAAAAAATAATTTTTTTATATATTTATAATTAACCAAATAAAAAAATTGGTTTTTTAAAATTTTTTTATATTTTTATTTTTTTAATTCAAAACTAAAATTTAAAAAATTTCCAAAAAAAAATTAATTACAAATAAATTTTTATAAAAAAAAATTTAAAATTATAAAATTTAAAAACAATTATATAATTTTATTAAAATAAATTTTTAATTTTTTATACTATATTTTATAAAAATTTTTTTAAAAAAATAACCTATTTTAAATTTAAAATTAATTACAAAAAATAAATTTTTTAAAAAAAAAAATAATAATTTTTATTATTTTAATTAAAAAAATAATAAAAATTATTTTTTTTATAAAAATCATACAATTTTAATTTTTAAAAAATTTTTTTTTTTTTATAAAAAAAAATTTTTATAAAATTTTTATTATAATAAATAATTTTTTTTTTATAAATTTTAAAATATTTATAAAAATATTTTTAAAAAAAAAAAATTATAACAAAAAAAAATTCAATATTAAATTTTAATTAAAATTAAAAAAAAAAAAAAATAATTTTAAAAAATTATTTTTATTTTTTAAATTAATTTTTTAAAAAAAAATTTAAAACAAATTAATTATTTTTTATTTAACATTAATAATTTTTTTTAAAAATTTAAATATAAAAAAATTTTAATTATTTAAAAATATCTTTATAATTATTAAAAAAAAAAAAAACTTAATAAATTAACTAATTTATACTTTAATATATTTTTTAATATTAAAATAAATTAAAAAATAAATTATACAAAAATAAAAAAATTTAATTTTAAATTTTTTTTAAATTTTTTAAA
>JAMPIV010004499.1:47500-80000 GCA_024509875.1 Oreohelix idahoensis
AAAAAAACAAAAAAAAAAAAAAAAAAAAAAAAAAAACCAAAACAAAACCCCAACCCCAAACCCACCACAAACAAAACCCCAAAAAAAACCCCACAAACCACCCCAAAAAAAAAAAAAACCAAAAAAAAAAAAAACCCCCCCCCCCCCCACCCCCAACCCCCCCCCCCCCCCAAAAAAAACAAAACAAAAAAAAAAACCCCCCCAAACCAAAAACCCCAAAACCCCCCCCCACCCAAAAACCAAAAAAACCAAAACCAAAAAAAACCCCCCCCCCCCCCAACCCCCCCCCCCCCAAAAAACCCCCCAAAAAAAAAAAAAACCCCCACCAAAAACCCAACACCCAAAAAAAAACCAACCCCAACCCCCAACAAAAAAAAACAAAAACCCCCCAAAAAAAAAAAAAACCCCCCCAAAAAAAACAAACAAAAAAAAAAAAAAAAAACCCCAAAAACCCCCAAAAAAAAAAAAAAAAACAACCAAACACCCCCCCAAAAAAACAACAACCCCCCAAAAACACCACCCCCCCCCCCCAACCACAAAAACCCAAAAAAACACAACCAAAAAAACCCCAAAAACAACCAAACCAAAAACAAAAAAAAAAAAAACCCCCACAAACAAAAACCAAAAAAAAAAACCAAAACCCAAAAAAACCCAAACCCCCACCCCAAAAACCAAAAAAAAACCCCCCCCCCCAACAAAAACCAAAACCCCACAAACAAAAAAAAAAAAAAAAAAAAACAACCCCCCCACACAAAAAAAACACCCAAACCAAAAAACCACCCCCCCCCCCAAAAAACCCCAAAAAAAAACCACAAAAACCCCCCAAAACAAAAAAACCCCCCCAAACAAAAAAAAAAAACAAAAAAAAAAAAACAAAAACCCCCCCCCCCCAAAAACCCCAAAAAAAAACCCCCCCCAACCCCACCCCCCAAAAACCACCCCAAAACCAAACACCCAAACCCAAAAAAAAAAAAACCCCCCCCAAAACCCAAAAACCCCCCCCAACCACCCCCCCCAAAACCCCCAAACCACCCCCAACAACCCCCCCCCCCCCAAAAAACCCCCCCCACCCAACCCCCACACCCCCCCCATTCGGCCAAAAGATCCGGAGAAATTTTCTTCGGCATGTTGTGTGAAAAGAGGACAATTTCGACATTTCCTTCTCTGTTACTCTCAAGCATTCCGCACCATAGAGAAGCACAGAAAGTACACAGCTCTGATATAATCTTAATGTTGTGCTTGTGCTGTACTGAGAGGACTTCCAGATGTTGTTTAGACTATAAAAGGCTGTTCTTGCTTTGTTCATTCTGTTGTTGATGTCTTTGCTTGCTCCGGCATCTGGTGTTACTATGCATCCTAGGTATGTGAAGGTGTCTGTCTGTTCCAGTTGTTGATTCCTTACTGTTATGGGGTTGGTGTTGCTCACATTCAGTGTCATGACCTCTGTCTTCTTTAGATTGATGGTCAGGTCAACCTGCTGGCTATACTTATTAAGTCTATCCGTTTTTTCCTGGATGTGTTGATGTGAATGTGCTAGTAGTGCAATGTCATCTGCATATTCCAGATCTTCCAATGTAGAAAACGTAGTCCATCTTATTCCTCTTGGACTGCTCTCTGTTGTCTGTCGCATTAACCCAGTCGATGACTGTTAAAAATATAGTGGTTGATAAGGGGCATCTCTGTCGTATTCCTGTCTTCACCTCAAAAGTTAGGCTTGCTCTGCCCTACGCTATGCGTAAAGTTGACGTAGAGGCTTTTTATGATTGACACTATGCAGCTTGGAAACATACATCTTAAATATACAAAGATATACTTACATCTATAGAGCCATTACTTATAAGAGGAATTTCGTTGGATTACACCAACTGGTGGCTTGAACGGCTAAAAACCATTGCTTAAATCCTTCACAAAAGACGACGGACAGATATAAGTTAACAAATGTTCAGCGCTAAGCAGCATTGTTCTTGACTTCTGAATTATCTTGTGAAATCTCCCATAAGGTAGAAGCGTCATTAACCTTCTATCTACATCTCTGCCAAGAGTAATTTTGTGCGAAGGTAGACACTTTTGACGATTCATTTAGATACTCTTGAGTTTTGGCCACTGCTGGGCCACTACTGCAAAGCATGGGAGGCAATCCGCGACAATGAACAGAAGGAGGAGAGTTTCATATATTCCTTAACATGTCAATGTTTGATATTGATATTTGTCTCCTTTCCAAATAAATAAATAACCTAGATGGGTGTCATCAATTGCCTGCATGTGCGGTTGACTGTGAACGGTACGTTTCATCTATGTGTAAGATAGTACTACCACTACTTCATCACGAACCCCAACAAAATCCAAAATGTAGTGGCATTGCTTTCCGGTCTACAAAATCTGGGTTGAACAGATATGTACGGAAAACAACCCCGAGTGTCACATATTATGCCCCAATTTAAGGTGATCTAGTCTGCCGTGGTGTAAATCAAAAGTCACACGAACGAACGAACTTTATTTTCGAAGGGTTAAGAATTGGGCGCGCAGGCCAGTCTAACATTCTGCCCTTCCACTCTCATTTATCTTGCATACTATATCCTTTCATTCACACAAGTTTTGAGCTGTGGAACAGAGCACTACTTGATTGTGGTTTTCTATTTCATTTCTAGGACTGACAGAACGAGACAGTGAGTGAGGGGACAGTATGCGTGTCCATTTTTGCAGGGGCGTGAATACAGTGCTAACTCGAAGTGCGTCAATTCATCATGGCCGATATGTAGCGAGATAGGGCTTGTGGCAGGTAGCCATTAGTCTCACTGCCGACGGAATCTCATGCGCGCCACAAAAGAGTGCGTGGTACAGCATCTGGACTTCAGGACTGGGGACTGCGGGAAGGTGGAACCCCCCCTGTCATCAAATTTCAGACATCACAAAAGTTCGATGGAGCCTGAAGATAAATAACCACGCGGAAGTTTATTTTTCTTTTGTTTTTTTTCCAGCTGCCTCTGTCAAATCAAGTGACTGTACACAGGGATTCTCAAACTGTTTGAGGCTCTTCTGACATTCTTGTGGACAGTTATGTGGTATTCAGTTTAACTGCCATTTCTGCCATTTTCGCATCGAAGGTCAGCAGCAATGAAACTCCACCGTCTAATGTCTTTTGTCTTGATTATGCACTCTTTTCTATATATCATTTCCTGTATATAGCGTTGTTTTTATTATGCACGTTGGCCTTGAATTGTTCCGTCTATCATGATTTTCAGTAAGGTGTTTGTCTTTTTGTGTGACCACTTGATTTTATATATATGATTATTATCTCAGTCATTGTTTCTTGTCATTCCTAGCGTTCTTTACATCTCTTTAATTTATTTCCGTCTCTTTCCACGTCATCCCCCCCCCCCCCCCCCCATCTTATATATATCAACATCTTAAGGACGTCAATTTTATTTCTTCCTGATGCTTGTAAATTGTCCATGATTCAACACCATACAGTAACGATGAGTAATTTAACGCTTGAGGACTCAATGTTTCATTGATAAAAGTCCAGGAAATATGTCTCTTACAATGACAAATCTGATATCCAAATTGTTCAATATTTGTCCGGTTGTGATAATACAACTGCAGGAGGTAGTTGCCTGCGGAGCCTGGGTAGACAAAGAAAAAATAAGCCTTCTGCGCATTCAGACAAATTATAAGAAACGACTGTTACGAGCAGACACCCTCATCATTTAAACTAAATACAACAGAAACCACTTCTGCAAGGACACCTGAATGCTTTAAGGCAGGGTTCCTGCAATGTGACATGCTGCAATGATAGCGGCATGCTCCGTAAATAGCGAAAAAGTAAGAGATAAGAAGATGAAGAAGAAGAAGATACAACATAAAAACAACAACAAATTCAAGAAGAACTAGAAGATAAAAGTAAGTATTGCTAGTACCTCGTTTATAACACGATGAGAACCTCTTGCTAGTACCTCGTTTATAACACGCTGAGAACCTCTTGCTAGTACCTCGTTTATAACACGCTGAGAACCTCTTGCCAGCTGATCCCCTGAACGAGCATTGTTGGTCATGTTGCTGTCAAGCTTTGAGTAATATATAAATAACATACTGTCGTCTGCAGCGTCAATGAAGTGGTAATTAATTCCTGGGAACAACACGTTCTATTTTGTGACGTATCTTTCAGTCTAACTGTGCCGAGTTAATCAACTTGAATGTACTCACGGATTAAGTTGTCGGAGATCAACAGTTTGACCGCGTGGTACATGTGACTATGTGCCGCGCAGTTCCTGGTCCTATTTGAGAAGACATAGAAAGAATATGTCCACCGATTACTTACCACTGCAATGGCTGGCAAAGTGCTTTAGCTGAAGCTTTTGAAAAACAGTAAAATGATTTTAAAAAAGGACCTTTACAACAAATTCTAATGTAAATAGTTATTACCAACAGCAAGCAGTTATAATTAGCAATTTGTATTTGAATATATCACAATATTGAAAATAAAATTATATAACATACCCGAATTATAACCGTACTTCGGTTCAACATGATAGACCAAGATGATAGATGAGCGGAGACAAATTAAGAACATCTGATGCTCAGAGGCGTCACTAAAATATATGGCACCAGGGGGGATCCTACCTCTGGCCCCCCTCGGTGGCATAAAGAAAAACACTTGCAAGCATATTTTTAACAATAAGTACTATCATTATAGTGTCCCTTTCCTGGCTGTCACCCGGGGCAGACCGCCTCGCTGGCACCCGCCTTAGTACGCCACTGCTGATGCTAGTCGATTCTCCTCTTATTTTTGTAACAAAATTTAACTGACCGTCCTGTTAGGTGCCAACTGCTGTGGTGGTCAGATTCTCCTGTTGTAAAAAAAAAAAAAAGACGAGAATTAATCAATTGAGAGGTGATATCTGGATTTATGAGGAGGTATTAGAGAGAAAGAGAGGTAATAGAACAATCACACGTCAAATAAATTGTCTCATCTTGAATTATGATTCATCGATGGAAAAGATCAGTATCGTATATATATATATATATATATATATATATATATATATGATAATATATTATATATATATATAATATATATATATATATATATATATATATATATATATATATATATATGATAATAAAGAGGTTAACCCGAAGCCTAAGAAAAGCACACACACACACGCACCCAAAATGCAAATAAAGGGTATATGAGTATGTTGCAGAAACTCGTAAAAAAAAAGACAACAGAAAAACAACAGAAGTGATGGACTGAATGTACAAAGTTGTCTAGTTTTTAACTTTTATATTTCTTACGAATCAAGAAGAGAACAGGAATGGCCACGGCTACATCCAACAACATGAAACAAATGCTAACATCTAAGCAGTTAACTAACATGTAAACAGTTAACTGACATCTAAACAGTTAACTAATATCTAAACAGTTAACTAACATGTAAACAGTTAACTGACATCTAAACAGTTAACTAACATCTAAACAGTTAACTAACATCTAAACAGTTAACTGACATCTAAACAGTTAACTAACATCTAAACAGTTAACTAACAAATGCTAACATCTAAACAGTTAACTAACAAATGCTAACATCTAAACAGTTAACTAACATCTAAACAGTTAACTAACATCTAAACAGTTAACTGACAAATGCTAACATCTAAACAGTTAACTAACAAATGCTAACATCTAAACTGTTAACTAACATCTAAACAGTTAACTAACATCTAAACAGTTAACTGACATCTAAACAGTTAACTAACATCTAAACAGTTAACTGACAAATTAAAACTGAGAATCATCAAATGTTATATATATTCTACATTACTGTATGGTGTAGAAACGTTGACAATGAATAAACAATTGGGAGAAAGAACTATGGCTCTCGAGATGTGGATATATAAAAGAACGGGTCGCATCTCATAGAAAAAGAAGAACGAACGAACGAACGAACTTTATTTTCAAAGGGTTAAGAATTGGGCACGCAGGCCCGTCTGACATTCTGCCCTTCCTCTCTCTCTCTCTCTCTCTCTCTCTCTGTCTCTCTCTGTCTCTCTCTCTCTCTCTCTCTCTCATCATGCATACTGTATCCTTTCAATCGCACATGTTTTTTTAGCATTATTTAAGAAAACAAATAAGGAGATCCTAGAAAACCTAGGTATGGAAAGAGAATTAATAAGGGAGATGCAAATTAGGCAGCTAAAATATTTTGGCCACATAAAAAGATAACACCTGGCAGAAAACCATAATAGGAGGAAGAGTTGAAGGTAAACGTGCAAGAGGAAGATAGCGCTATAAGTGGGAAGATAACATCAAGAGATGGACAGGAAAGAGTCTATCAGAGTGCACCATCAAGAGATGGACAGGAAAGAGTCTATCAGAGTGCACCACCAAGACAAGAGACAGAAGACGTTGGAGATCCATTACAGCCAACCTTCGTTGTGGAGATGGCAGCTGATGATGATGGTTTGTTACGAATGCCTGCAACATGGCACCATAATTGATTTATTGATATAGATATACAGATGATAGAGTTTTGTCAAGTGAAATGAGCAGGAATTACTAGTGAAGCAAGCAAACAGTATAAGTAATGGATATTGATTTAATATTAACTTGAAGAAATGAAAACTATGATAATTAGCAAAGTCGATGATAACCCACCGTTATAAATATTAATAAATGAGAAAATACTGAAAAAATTCAAGAGTTTCTCAGATCTCGAACGTATAATGACAGAAGATGGCAGATGTGAAACAGAAATCAAGAAGAGAAAATGAATGGTCAAAGCTACATTCAACTAGCACCTAAATAAACAACTCACAATTTAAAACTGAGAGTCATCAAATGTTGTATATAATCTTCATTGTTGTATGATGTAGAAACACGGACAATGAGCAAGAAGTTGGAATAAAGAGTTGAGGCCCTTAAGATATGGATAAGCAGAAGAATGGGCCGCATCTCATTAAAAATAGAAGAAAACAAAAAGACAGGTCCTAGAAAACCTAGGAATAAAAATAGAATTAATAAAGGAGATGAAATTTGGACAGCTAAAATATTTTGGCCACATAAAAAGACATAAGACCTTGCAGAAGACCATAATAGAAGGTACAATTCAAGACAAACGTGCAAGAGGAAGACAGTGTTTTAAGTGGGAAGATAACATCAAGAGATGGACAGGAAAGAGTCAATCAGAGATTACCAACCAAGACCAGAGGCAGAAGACCTTTTCCATCTAGGCAAAATGCCGATTATTTTGGTGTCTGTACATCCAGTATTGTTTTGTTTTGTTTGCCCTACAGATCCAAATCATATTTGTTTTGTCGTGATAAATTTTCTATAGTCAAAACCGATCTCGTTTTCACAAGAAAGACTACGAGCTTGGGTGCTTAATTAACGGTCTAGAATGACAAGACTGTGAGATTATTAAGCCGACTTAATTACAAATGAATGCAAATTCAAAACCGCTTTATTAAAACATCCAACATCCAACATCCGACGGAGGCTTCATCTTTCACTGGACGTCCAAGAAGTAGAAACTGTTTTCTTCAGAAACAAAACTTTCTGTCATCCGATCACATCTCCGACACAGCCAGAATACCAGACGCCGTCCAGGAGACAATCCGGGGCAATATGAACCCCTCTTGACCACGCCCTTTGCACGCGACTTGGGGAAACCAGAACACGCGGTGCACGAGATCAAAATGGCCACTTTTCGACTTAACCGCGTCCGTTTAATTAAGGAAGAATTTCATATGCACGCACGCGGTCCAATCTATGAGGTTGAGGCTCGTTCAGTAATGAGGTTTGTCTTGTAGTAACATGAATAGTTGTAGCAGCGATTTTTGTAGTCAGAAAAGTAAAAGTATATGAGAGGCGTCGTTAGCAAGTTTTTGGAGGTGTGAAATTTGAGAGAGAGGCACCTTTTTCAGGACTAAGCACTGGAAACCCCCCGAATCCCATACGCTATTTTTTTAAATCTTCTGCATCTTCACTACACTTCAAACCTCTATAGAGCGTTGGCCTTCAAATCCTCCTCACCTGCCTGGAGTTATCAGCTCTAGGTTTTCCGTAGCTTCTTCATAACTTTCATGTCTGTCACCATCTTCTCCGTGTGTTTTTCGGCCTTCCTATACCCTTTGTTTACTCTGGTGGTTCCAGATCAAGGACTGCCTTGTAAAGCTATCAACTTGTGTTGATACTGTGTGGCCTATCCATTGTTAGCGTTTTTCTCTCATCTTTTGTTCCACTGTCATCTATCTAGTTCTTGTCAGGAGTTATCTGACGATACTTTTTATGAAAGTCTGTAACTTTCTAGGCATCGTGTTTGTGGGTCCTTGTGGTTCTCCATGTTTCAGGGCTAATAGGACGAACTTGATATTTGAGATGACGATTCTTATTTTGGTGTTGGATCAGACTTTATCTGATCTTGATATATTTTTCAATGCAATGAAAGCTCCTCTAGCATGTTATGTTTTAATGTTGACAAAAGTGGCTATTCCTCCAACAATTACCATATATGCATCGTTTTAATCACCTGCGTTCAGTGTTGTAGTCATGCTAAATTTGCAGGCCTTCACCAAGGACAAAGTCCACAATCTTTGCAGGTCAGCGCTGCAGCGTCTTTTGCCTGAGGTCAGCACTATCTGGCCGGGATGGCGTTGTGCAGTTGTGGAGATATGTTTAGGGTCTGGATTCCGGCTCCATGTGGACATACATCAGTGTTGGGTATCTTGAGGCGACATATGAGGCCTAGTAATCTGCAGTGGCCAGTTCTCAGACGGAAAATGATGGCCTGCTAGTGTCGATGAAGCTGGTATATTGGGTCATATCTGTTTTATTTATCTCTGTGTTTCTTCCACTGGTAGTTGTACTTGTCGTGCATGAGTTCAAATCTCGCATGTGTCCATCTCCAGCTGCTCCATTTGCTTTATTCTTTCTCATAATTCTTTGTCTTTCCCTTTTGTATTTTCAAACAAAGATACTGTAAACTCTCTATTACCCGGGATGTCAGGAAACAATGTAATCCTGGTTGATAGAGTCCCAGTTCATCACCATCTATAGCAAATATTAATAAATTAAAAATTCATATGAAAATATGACATGCAGAGCTCTTCATAAAGGCCAATTTACAGAAACGTTTGGATTGTTGTTGCTGTTGTTGTTTAACTAGGATTGTTGAGCTTCTTGCTCTTTTGAAGTCAACACCAAGTTGAAAACTCCTTGTTATTATCTACACTGTAGATCTAAGCTTTTCCTGTGGCTTTTCTGCCATTCCGAAACTTGTTGAATTGAAGTCATGAGCTCCAGTTTCTCCAGCTTGGCTTGCATTAGAAGGATCATCACATCTGGTCCCAAGCTAGGAGGTAAAAGCGCGTGGCATACTGTGCATTTCCCACCATCCAAAGGGGTTCTCGAACTATGCAGAACTAAAATACTGTGCTCTGGATCTGGGCTCCCCCAAGGAATTGTCACGTCCTGCACAGAGCCACTTCTCAGCTCCCTGTGCCTATCACTGGGTCCATAGTGAGATCCTCCTGCATGCATTAAGTCAGCTCAAAGCCAAAGAGTTACGTCTGGGGCTCAAGGGACTTTTCCAAGCTTAGTGTGCAATGCTGGATTCTCAACAAGTTTCTCCACAGTGGGAATCCCTGGAAGTGTGTGGAGGATTTCAAAAGTCAATGAGGGTGTAATTAGCCTCACAGACAGTCGTTCACTTCCACAAATGTATATTATAGCATTATGCATAGCTGGTGGTCATATAAGGGTGACTCCAGATATGCCTCCATGTATAACCGTTGGGACAAGAACTGAGTGTAACAGGGATGTCTCTCCTCGTCTCAATGTTTCTTCCTACTGGCTATAGATTGGAGTACTAAAACATCGACTTGAGCTTACAGAAATGGAATTCTATAGACTTTGACTGACATTTTGACACGTGCTACTCGAACTGATGCTAACACTCAGCTAGATCATTTAGAGCAGGTACGAGAATCCTGTCAAGGGAGTATGTCCAATATTTGATAAATAAGTATATTATCCTATCTGTCATCTTCTGTTATTATTGTGACAAAACGTCTAAACATGCTCTTTTGCGTGATCTCTCACACCTTCAGCCCTCCGGCAGTATCCTTTCTTTTTTCTTCATTTTTCTCACTCATCGCTTTTATTTGGCATAAATCATGCCTTTTCATTCGTTAGTTTCACTATTTTGCTCTATGCTGGACATAGCATGGTGAAGTCTCTAACACGCCACTCCCTTATGGCAGTATTTGCTACGGGAGTAATTCTTATCATATTGTGTCGCATTCACGCTTCACGAAGACGTGTTAAGTTACTTACTTACTTACTTACTTAGTCGTTCCCCTTCTACCGTGAGGTGTAGAGGTTTGGAAGAGAGAGCGCCAGACTATCCTATCGGCTGTCTTCCTCCTGGTCTGGTTCCATTCTAGTCCTCGATCCTTCAAAGATTGTCTAATGTTGTCCTCCCAGCGGACTCTGGGTCGTCCTCGGGGTCTGGATCCTTGGCTCTTTGTTTCCCATGCTTGTCGTGGTATCCGATCTTCTCCCATTCTGCAGACATGGCCAAACCATCTTAATTGGGACTGTTCTACTTTGGTCTGCAGGGGGTAGGATTTAAGGCCTTGGCGTATCGTCTGGTTGCGTATCATGTCTCTTCTTGTTACTTCAACCACCTTCCTCAGATACCTCATTTCTGAGGTTTGGATCTGGCTTTTATGGGTTGTAGTCATTGCCCATGACTCGCATCCATATGTCAAGACTGGGACATAGGTGGAGCGGTATACAGCCATTTTCGTTTTCTTACCAACCTCTCTCTTGCTGAGGAATCCTCGATTTATGGCCTGAAAAAGTCTCCCAGCTGCTGCTTTTCGAGTGGCAACTCTTCTTTGATGCCTCCCTTTCGGTCTATAATAGCTCCGAGATATTTAAAGTGGTCGACCTGCTCCAGGACCTGTTCTCCCAACTTAATCTGATGTTTTCTTTCTTCTCGTGATATCACCATGGATTTTGTTTTAGAGCTGCTTATGACCATCCCTCTCTTCTCCAGCTCTTCCTTCCAGACTTGCAAGTTGGATTGGAGATGTGCCTCTGATTTAGCAATCAGGGCAACATCATCAGCAAATGCCAGCTCCGAAATATAGACCTGTCTCATCTTCCAGTACCCCACTGAATACTTTCTTGTTCTCTCCTTACATGCCTTGATGACATCGTCCATAAGGAGTATGAAGAGGTAAGGTGATAGGATATCACCTTGTCTTACACCAGTGGTGGTCCTGAACTCTTCCCGACTTATGGTTTGCTGTCCTCACATAATTTCTGCAAGACTTGTAGAAGCTCTGTATAGCATGAATCAGAGGTGCTGGAATATTCTTCCTTGCCAAACAGTCCCAAAGTTTGCTCCAGGGGACCCTGTCAAACGCCTTTTCCAGATCTATGAAACAAAGATGCATATCACTCTTATACTCAAGGGCCTTTTCACTCAGCTGTCTGAGTGTGAAGATTAGGTCTTGAGTACTTCGGTTTGCTCGGAATCCGCACTGGACCTCATCCAATTGTGGCTCAGCTAGGCGTCGGAGTCTCTGCTCTAGGATTCTAGAGTAGATTTTACCAGGGACACTGAGAAGGGATATGCCTCTATGGTTTCCACACTGTCGATTGTCACCCTTTTTGAAAATTGGTGTTATGATGGCAATCTCCCAATCCTTTGGTATTGTCTTGTTGTACCACGCTGCCTGTAAACCCTTAAGAGTAATAGGTCGCCTGATGCTCCCATGAACTTAACCATTTCTGGTGTTATACCATCATGCCCTGCTGCTTTGCCCATCTTGATTTTCTCCAGTGCTGCCTTCAGTTATTCCATCTTTGTGTCATCTTCACCATCATTGGTTTTCTCTTCTGTGCTAGTGTTTATCATTTCTGATGCTTCACCATGCTCACCATCCAGGAGTTCTGAGAAATATTCTTTCCATCTTCCCATTACTTCCTTCGGGGCAGTAAGCAATTTGCCTTGCTTGTCCTTTATAAATTTGAGAGGGCATTGTTTTTCCTTCCTCATGTTCTTTAGGGTCTTATAGAACAATTTCTGGTTTTCTTGTGCATCTTTTTCTAGCTTTTCTCCAAATTCTTCCCAGGACTTCTGTTTGCTGCTAGCACTTTGTTCTTTGCTTCTGTTCTGAGTGTCACATATTCTCTATATTTTTCCATTTGTCCTGTTGTGTTTTTAGCTCCTAAGTATTGTTTCCATGCCATTTTCTTCTCTCTTATTTTCTCTTTGACTTCCTCTGTCCACCAAGGTGTCCTCTATCTCTTGTTCCCAAGTCGGACTTCACCGCATGCTTCTGCAGCAGCTGTCTTTATGATATCCTTGAATTTAATCCAGAGGGTTTCCAAGTCATCAGGTTGTTCTTCTGTGTTTCTCACCGCTGCAGCAATAAGCCCCTGATATCTGGTCTTAATTTCTGGCTCTCTCAGCTTGTAGGTCCTAATGCTCATTTCTCCTGCTCGTTTACTTGGTTTCTTGCGTGATGTTGGGCAGTTCCTAGGCTGAGCAACTCTTTCAGTTGTTCTTTTGATTGTTAGCAGGTAGTGATCACTTCCAATCTCTGGCCCCCTCCAGACTCTAGCATCTCGGACACATTTGAATGAGCTTCTCCGAACAATGGCATAGTCGATCACTGACTTCTCATTCTTTGTTGGTTCACATCTAGTGTATGCATGTATGCGCTTATGGGGGAACTTTGTGTTTGTAATGATCAGATTCTGCTCACTGCAGAATCTAAGGAGTCGCTTTCCATTGTCATTGAGAGTATCTTCTCCATATCTTCCGATAACTCCACCCCATCTAGCATGGTCGTTTCCAACTCTGGCATTAAAATCTCCGAGCATGATAACTTCATCTAGGCAGTCATCCACTGTCCTTTGAAGCAGCTCGAAGAATTCCTCCTTGACCTCTGCTCTCTCATCCTCATTTGGCCCATACACTATGACCAGGTTGACTATGGTTTCTCCTTCTTTTAGTTTAACAACCATAATGCGCTCCGAGACAAAGTTCCATCCCTTGATACTATCTTTTTGATTTTGGGCCACAATGCAACCCACGCCCCCTTTAGCTCTTTCAGACATGGGTACACCACTGTAGAGCAGCATGTTGCCATCGAGATCCATAACTCCTTGTCCTTTTTTCTTTGTTTCCGTTATAGCCAGGATTTCTAATTTTGCTTTCCTCATCTCTTCCACCAGCTCCTCTTCCTTCCCATTTATACTTCTTGTGTTCCAAGTTCCATAAGTCGTAGTCCGTAGTCCGTTTTAGTTCGTCGCCTTTAGAATCCGTCCGGTTTTCTCTCTTGTGTTTAGCTAGACCGCTTGCGTCAGGGTCAGCGAACCAGAGCTGACCAAGACCCTACTCCACCTACAAGTGGTGGTCCTGGAAACAGGCTGCATCACTGCAGTCTGGCTGAGTGAGTAGGGATCGAAGAGGGAAGGCTAACCCGGTCTCAAAAACGCCGTGCTGAAGTCGGATGTCTCGGCCGAAAGGGGCAAATATCGCAGCTTCGCTGTAAACGAACACAACGCAGCCAACGTCCTTTTCAGGATGAACGAAGAAGAAGAAGAAGAAATATTACCATATATGGGAGACGTGATCTTTTGGAAAATTTTCCGTGTAGGAAATATTTGGAAAGTGCCACACCCGACCTGTTTGAAATGATTGGATCTTTCTGATTAGATTCATAACATCATTGGAGGGAATATAGGCTGACTAATTTCACAGTTTTATTTCTCTGTGATTTGCACGCTCGCCGAGACAACATCAGACCTTAGCCAGAGTGAAGAGCTAGATTTATAATTCCTATTTGTTAACCGGACCTTTTATTGGAGAACCAGATAAGACTTACAAAAGCACATGAAATCTCTACATTTTAATAAGGAACACCGGGACTAGGAAACGGAAGAAACACGGAGTCAGAGGGGGCAATCTATTTTAAAATTAAAAGAAATCCAAGACTCGTGTAAGAGAAAGATTGGTCTCTTTTATTCATCTGTGCGACAAGTCTGTAGCCAGGATTGGCATAGTTGTGATTTACATTTCATATTTTATTACTAACATGTGAACTAACATATATATGTATACATTACCATGTGAAGTTTAATGTGTGAAACTCGCTATAGGATGTCAAAGTCATTTGGGGCTGGCAACCTCAGTATCTAGAATGATGATTCATGAACCACCACTGCACGGGCTGGTGATTGGTTTATTGATAGTTTCGTAAAGAGAACTAAAAACATAAAGTAGTTTCAGGTTCCCTATGGAGCAGGGAGGGAAAGATGAAAGAAATTAAGTACATTCTAAGAATAAGACTTACATTTTCAAAGCAGTGTAAATGTCCCTATAAACATATTCCCTTTAAAATTAATGTACGTTTTCAAGCTTTAAACCAGTGTGAGGGGAGGGGCACATAACTGTGTCGGAGAACGTCATACTCAGAAGAGCGTTTCGTTTCTATTTCTATTACCAGTTATTGGTGGTACCAGCAGAAAAGACCATTTCTGGCACAAGCAGGGACAAGCAGTTTATGCATTAAGACGGCAGACCAGCTTTGAAGACTCTCCTAGACTTTCCTGGGAACGAGCATAACCCTACAAACTTTGACTAGAGACGAGCGAGAGCAGAGTGAAAGGAACTGACCCAGCAGGAGAAAAAACTACCATTGGCAAATAAGTGCAAATATCCGCGGCCAAAAGTGACCTCCTTTATTCAGTTAAATCCCAATCAAGTGATGAAACTTTTCCATAAATATTCTATTTATTTTCCAACTGTTAAAACTTAAAGTGATTATTAAATTTTGTTATTTGTAATGTTACAAATTTAACTTCGATTTAATCTGTTAAATGTACTACATGTTTGTCTCAGTCAAAGTTGCTAAAAACACACTCTGAAAAGAGCTATATATATTATAATAATTATTCCATTGATTAACTCAGCGGTGGGGGCTTAACGAGCTAGAATAAACTTTTGCTAAATTCTTCATAAAAGTGTTGGCAGATTATAGAATTAACGTGCTTAGCGACAGCCAGCATTGTTTTCGCTTATCTGAATATCTTATGAAGACTCCCATGTTATAGAAGCTTTACTACTCTTTGATCTACATTTCTGCCAAGAGTAATCTTGTGTAAAGATAGACTCCATTGAAGCCTATAATAGATACTCTTGAGTTTTGGCCACTATTGGACCACTACTGCAAAGCAGGGGAGACAATACCGTCACAATTATATGACCAAGATATAAGAAACTCTTGACTTGTTCCAGGATTTTCCCATTTACGCTTATCTTTAATGTTAGCTTATCGTCTGTTTTGTTAATTACACTAGTCAACAAATTTTCAAAAGTTATTTGTACCAGAAATTAAATATACCATTTCTTATTGATTTTGACATGCTGATTTCAAATATCATAATGAAATTCACCAATTGGCTCTGGTTTTTTTTTTTTTTTGATGAATTTACATTACAGTAATACAAATAATGTATGCTTGTTTAATTCTCTGGGGTGAACAGCTAGTCTTTCTACTTTAGCATTATAAAAATTGTGGTTACATACTCAATTAATTGATATTTTAACATAAAATGATAGAAAAAATAAAAACATTATTTAAGTTCACATATCATGTTTTAAAATGGCACATTTGAACCCATTCCATCATTATTCAGTCGCTGTTCGATTACTTTATGAGTTCTGATTATCTGCCCCCCTAATGTGATTATTTTTCCGAACAAATGGTATAATATTGAATGTAGGTTTAATGATGATGATAGTGTTTTTCAACATATTTTGTTTCATGGTGATACTTAGTTTGTATTTTTCAACATACTTTATTTCATGTTTATAATTAGATACTGTGAATGTAAGTATGCTATTATTTTACCTTTATAACGTTGAATTCCTTGAATTGATGGGTAAAATGTATGTGAGAATAAATGAAATCAGTATAAAAGATGAGAGAAAGGAAGGGCAGAATGTCAGACGGGCCTGCGTGCCCAATTCTCAACCCTTTGAAAATAAAGTTCGTTCGTTCGTTCGTTCGTTCTCTTTGCTTGCTTCTTGTAGTCAATCGATGAAGTGTCTCTTGTCACAGTCCAACAGTAATCAGCAAGCATTGAAGGGCTCCAATTGCCTTGATACCTTGTCTCCATAGCAGCAATGTCCTGGTGAAATCGTTCAGCATGCTCATCATTGAACGCTCCACAGTTTGACGTAAAGAAATCCAGATGAGGATCCAGAAAATTAATTTTCAAAGACATGTTGCAGCCAAGACTCTTATACTTCAGAAGGAAATTTTCTAAAATTTCATTGTAATTATCAGATCTGTTGTTTCCAAGAAAATTGTCCACCACTGACTTAAATGCTAGCCATGCTGCTTTTTCCTTGCCATGCAACACGCAAAGAAACTCATCATCATGAAGAAGTTTTCGAATTTGCGGACCAACAAATACTCCCTCTCTTATTTTAGCTTCACTCAGTCTTGGAAATTTTCTGATGAGGTATTTGAAAGCCTCATCTGTTTTCTCCATTGCCTTGACAAAGTTTTTCACGAGACCCAGCTTAATGTGCAAGGGTGGCAACAAAATCTTGCTGGTGTCGACAACTGCTGGGTTCTCAACGTTCTTACTGCCAGGCTGCAATGACTGCCTGATTGGCCAATGTCTTCTGATGTAATGGTCACTTCGTGCACGGCTATCCCACTCACAGAGAAAGCAACAGTACTTGGTGTATCCACCCTGTAGTCCAAGCAAAAGAGCGACCACTTTTAAGTCACCGCAAAGTGACCAATGATGATGATCATAGTTTATACACTTCAAAAGCTGCTTAATGTTTTCATAAGTTTCTTTCATATCAACTGCGTGACCAACTGGAATTGACGGTAACACATTACCATTATTCAACAAAACAGCTTTAAGACTCGTCTTGGATGAATCAATTAAAAGCCTCCACTCTTCCGGTATGTAATTGATTTTGGGGGCTGCCATTAAACTAGAAATGTTGTGGCACGCAGAAAGGTCACCCTCTTTGAAAAAGAATGTAATAAGCGGCTTCTGGCGGTTCCTATACACAGAAATTGTAACATCTTCTGCCAGGAGAATCCACTGTTGCAATCTAGAACCCAACAGCTCCGCCTTGTTCTTCGGTAAATTCAGATCTCTTACAAGATCATTCAGTTCACCTTGGGTTATTAAGTGTGGTTTAGTGGATGTAGTTTGCTCAAAATCTGGGTCGCTTGAGGTTGATGATTCAGGACCACCAATGTCCTCTTCTTCATCAGTGGAAGCAGCTGAAAATGATTCTGGCACTTTGGGAACTGGTAGGTCATCGCCATGTGGTACTGGACGTATTGCAGAGGGGATGTTTGGATATTCCAGAGTCCATTTTTTCTTCTTTGATATGCCTTTCCCAATTGGAGGGACCATGCAAAAGTAACAGTTGTTGAGATGATCAGTGGGCTCTCTCCAAATCATTGGGACTGCAAAAGGCATAGCTTGCCTTTTGCCAGTCAAACACAGTTTAAGATGTGCTGCACATGTATTGCAGCATATGTGTGACGCCCAGCTCTTATCTTGATCTCTCATTCTGCAGCCAAAATACAAACTGTATGCCTTCTTAATCACTTTAGTTATATTTCGTTTTTGTGATAGAAATGTCACCTCACCACATATATAACAGAAATTATTAGCACTGTTCACACATGTCCTACGCATTTCTAACTACGATACTTTTGATAAGGACAAATGCACTAACTAATGGCAAAATTTTATCAGAGATAAGATATTTATACACAAAGGTGATGTAATCATAGGTAGGATTGCATCATCAACTTCTAGTTACATTTTTATTGGTCATTAGAAAAAATTATGCAATCGCCCACAACAGTTGCATCAAATATATAAATTGACCGTAATTAAATAAACTAGTAGCATATATCTTGAAAACTAGAGCCAATCAATATTTTTTAATGTCATTTTCGTTTTCAGCACACCAAAATTAGTTAAGATCAGCTATTTTCATTTCTGGTACATTTTGGTTGTTGACTAGTGTTATCATAGTGTTTGTTTTCTCAATATTAATGTCGAGTCCATATTCATGACTTATACTGTTCACTTGCTTCACTAGTTCTTGTAACTCCTGTTCGCTTTCAGCTAACAACACGGTGTCATCTTCATATCTAAGGTTGTTTATTGACCTTCCACTGATGTTCAGTCCTGGCATTTCCTGTATCTGTTTGAAAATTTTTTCAGTGTATAGATTAAATAGGCAGGGAGACAGTACGCAACCTTGTCTACGGTTAATCCGTATCCCATCTAATGCGATCCCGGATAATCGAGGGTCTACTGTACTTCATCTTCTTCGTTTGCTCCTAAATAACCACATTTATCTCTCTTATAAATTTAGCAGTCCATCTCAGGCTTCTCTTGTCGCCATATAGTTTTTTCCACAGCTGGGTCGCAGACAGGCAGGCTGCTACACTACTCGTCCCATGGTGCCGACAGTCTTGGAGGACAAATTCTACTGTCTGTCTGTCCTCCCCACATGGACACATCTGTCTGTCTTCCCCACATGGACACATCTGTCTGTCCTCCCCAAATGGACACATCTGTCTGTCCTCACCACATGGACACATCTGTCTGTCCTCCCCACATGGACACATCAGTCTGTCCTCCCCACATGGACACATCAGTCTGTCCTCCCCACATGGACACATCAGTCTGTCCTCCCCACATGGACACATCTGTCCTCCCCACATGGACACATCAGTCTGTCCTCCCCACATGGACACATCTGTCCTCCCCACATGGACACATCAGTCTGTCCTCCCCACATGGACACATTTTTCTGTCCGATTTTCATTTTCGCTCAGTCTACTGTACTGTGATATCTTAGTGAGGGTACAACAAATTTCATTAATTACTCCACACAACAAGGTATTTTATGCTTGGACATGCGCCCTTATATAATCTACGGACCTTGTCTCTAGGTTGAACGGGAAGCGAATCGCCAAAACGAGGCAAAACTCTTTAAAAAAAAAAGAAGTTACGTTCGCAGATTAAGATAACCTTTAGAGTAAACTAACAATTGCTTCCACGTTTTATGAATTCACATGCAGGGGAAGGGTGAGGGGCATTCAACCTCTGTAATGTTGATCCTGCAGGAACTAGGGAAAATGAAGGGGAAAAAAGCGATAATGAATAACCAACTTTGAAGCACAATCAGTTGATAAGATCTGTGCGCAACTCTTTTCATGTTTTTTTTTCTGACGAGTTACATCCCTTGGTTATTTAAGAGATTTAAAACAAAATACATTGCATTGTCTACTGCGTGTAATTCTGGGAGCCTGTGATGAGACAAGCAAAGAATAGGCAAAATGTTCCCTCTGGCATGTCGTAAGATGTTGTAATATGAGGTTGGGCATGAGGCAGCCTGCCTCATCACGTCAAACAAAGTGTTACAGAAACCATACATGTAAGGGCACATGAACGTGTCACGCCAGCTTCCTATAATGGACCAACTGTTGTGAAGGTTCCATGTTCCATAAGAAGAGACAACAAACATAATGATCCTGTATGCCATTACGCGTGTTTTTACATCTTCTCACTCAGTTTTTGTCAACTATGTTATTTATTCCTGTACAGTTAATGATTTTTGAATTAGATACGTTTCGTGAAACTGAATTTGAAGGGTTCAATTTAGGAATCGTTCCTTGAACTCCCTTAAGGCGAGAATCACTTGTAAACGGCAAACAAATATAAAAAAACACAGGTAATTATTGTAAAACTCTATGTTTATGTTAACCTGCGACATGAAAATGTCAGCGCTGTGTAGAATTGTTACAGAAAACGCTAGAGAATTATTTGGCGTTACATTTCTCCGTTGTAACTTTTTTTTGGGCTTGCTTCCTACATCTAAGATTCTCTTTGATATATTGAGCCACTGTTTCGTCATCATCATACCTACATTTCAGCTCCACGAGAAGCATAGGGTGTCAAGACAATCACGCTAAGTCTTCCTGTTTGGTCTTTTGTGTCTTCTTTGACCCTGTCATATCTCTGTGTGTGTGTGTGTGTGTGTGTGTGGGCGCGCGCGCGCGCGCGTACGAACAACGGTGTATACCGCTCTACTTTATGTCACAGTCTTCACTTACGAATGTGAGTCATGGACAATGGTTACATCCTAAGAAAGTCAGTTTCAAGCTTCAGAAATAAGGTTTGTAAGAAGCGTGGTCCAAGTAACAAGAAGGGATATGGTCCGCAACCAGACGATCTTCGTGACGTTAAAACCCAGCCCCTACAAACCCAAGTAGAACTGTTCCAGTTGCGATGGGTTGGTCATGTCCGCAGAATGGAAAATACCGGCTGTCACGACAGACATGGGAGAAGAAAGAGCTAGGGATCCAGACCTCCAGAACGACTTAACGTTCTCTGGGAAGATGACATCCAACAATCTCTCAAAGACCGAGGAGTGGAGCAGAACCTGGCCAAACTGAAGGTAGCTGATAGAACAGTTCTCTCTCTTTCTCTCTCTCTCTCTCTCTCTCTCTCTCTCTCTCTCTGGCTGACCTCTACACTACACCTCCAAAGACAAAGACAGAGATTTATTACTGCTGCCTCCAACATGTCGTAAGAGGTCCCCAATATAGGCTGTACATGATGTGGATGGCAATACCATCATCTAAAACATATGGCTACAGAAAGCACCACAGCATCAGCATATGACAGCTTTGGCCCAGGTTTCCTGCAAGTAGGTCAGTTACAATGGTGGTTCAGTGAACCGTGAGGAGGGAGCGGCAAGTAGGTCAGTTACAATGGTGGTTCAGTGAACCGTGAGGAGGGAGCGGCAAGTAGGTCAGTTACAATGGTGGTTCAGTGAACCGTGAGGAGGGAGCGGCAAGTAGGTCAGTTACAATGGTGGTTCAGTGAACCGTGAGGAGGGAGCGGCAAGTAGGTCAGTTACAATGGTGGTTCAGTGAACCGTGAGGAGGGAGCGGCAAGGAGGTCAGTTACAATGGTGGTTCAGTGAACCGTGAGGAGGGAGCGGCAAGGAGGTCAGTTACAATGGTGGTTCAGTGAACCGTGAGGAGGGAGCGGCAAGGAGGTCAGTTACAATGGTGGTTCAGTGAACCGTCAGGAGGGAGCGGCAAGTAGGTCAGTTACAATGGTGGTTCAGTGAACCGTGAGGAGGGTGCGGCAAGGGAAGTTATGGCCATAAATAACAGTAATGTTAGCACTAGTGGTTGTAGTCGTGGTTATGTTGGCAATACCTATAGCGTCAGTAGCAACACTTTTACTGTTTTATTAGATTAAATTATAGCAGACACAATTAAGTGATGAATGTCCCATATAAGATATTACCGTAGTGGAGTGAAGTGTTACAGACTTCACCATAATAGGTACAGCTTTTTTTAAACTGGGTTGATGATCGTTTCTCTTCCTCGCTGTCTTTGCCTTCCCTAACTCTAGAACAGAGTCCAGTACGATTTACGGCTGTGCAGACTAGAGCACAGCGTAAAGTGGTTTCGATCCTGGAATCTAGTAACTTCGCTGCCTGATGAAAGCATTCTAACCACTGAGCTCACAGAAATAGAAATATACAACAACAGAATTATTTAAATATACAACAACAGAATTATTTAAATATACAACAACAGAATTATGTAAATATACAACAACAGAATTATGTAAATATACAACAACAGAATTATGTAAATATACAACAACAGAATTGTTGAACAAATACACAGAGAAGAGAGCTAGAGGCAAATGGCACGGAAATAGAAATATACAACAACAGAATTATTGAACAAATAAACAGAGAAGATATCTGGAGACATATGGCACAGAAATAGAAATGTACAACAACAGAATTATTGAACAAATAAACAGAGAAGATATCTGGAGACATATGGCACAGAAATAGAAATGTACAACAACAGAATTGTTGAACAAATAAACAGAGAAGAGAGCTAGAGGCAAATGGCACGGAAAGACCCTGCAAGGACAGGACAAGAAGCTAAGGGTGTTTTTGTTGAAAATGTGATGGTATTGCCTCCCCTGCTTTGCAGTAGTGGTCCAATAGTGGCCAAAACTCAAGAGTATCTATTATAGGCTTCAATGGAGTCTATCTTTACACAAGATTACTCTTGGCAGAAATATAGATCAAAGAGTAGTAAACCTTCTATCACATGGGAATCTTCACAAGATATTCAGATAAGCGAAAACAATGCTGGCTGTTGCTGAGCACGTTATGTCTGTAATCTGCCGACACCTTTTATGAAGAATTTAAGCAATGGTTTATTCTAGCTCGTTAAGCCCTACCCCCTGAGTTAATCAATTGAATTATTATTATAATATAGCTCTGTTTAGAGTGTATGTTTAGTAACTTTGACTGAGACAAACATGTGGTACATTTAAAATCATTGAATCGAAGTTAAATTGGTATAATTTCAAATATAAAAATGTAATAATCACTTTAAGTTTAACAGTTTAAAAGAAAGGAATAATATTTACTTACAAAATAAAGTTTTCATCATTCGGATATTGGTTTTTGATAAGAAGTTCAAGTGGCAGCATATAGGTTAACTTAGCTGCCAATGATGATTCTAATCCTCCTCCTGATGGGTAGGTTTTAAGTACACTGATGCCACTCGTATCTGGTCAAAGTTCAGGTGCCGCACGTTCCCAGAACGTCATGGAGTAACGGACATGCTGGTCCTGTGTCTGTCTACAAGACCTTCTTATGATGGCGTCTCGCACAATGTCAGTCCACTTCTACCTTCACTTTGTTCCAGAGATAGTACTTTCTGCTGGTACCACCAATAACTGGTAATAGAAATAGAAACGAAACGTTTTTCTGAGTATGGTGTTTTTCGACACATAGTTATATGCCCCCCCCCCCCTTTTTTATTCTACCATCCCATGTCAGAATTTACCCTCGATGAGAATTACATTTAATCCCTCGGGATAAGACTTTCTTTACATTTCAACTGAATAGCTTTAGCTTTACATTACATTTAAATGAAAAGGTTTAACGTACAGATATAATGTGTTTTACATTTACATCTCCACTGTTTGAAAAGTGTTAACAATATAAATTCATTTATGTTTCATTTACATTTATACTTGTGGAAAAGTTTGAAACTTCTATTAATTTTAACATGAATATGTTTTTTCGTTTACATTTACACTGAGTGAAAAGCTTTGAAACTGTAAGTATTATTCTTAGAATGTACATAACTTCATTCATCTTTCCCTCCCTGCTCCATAGGGAACCTGGAACTACTTTATGCTTTTAGTTCTCTTTACGTAACTATCAATAAAGCAATCACCAGCCTGTGCTGTGCTGATTAATGAATCACCATTCTATACGCTGAGGTTGCCAGCCTCAAATGACTTTGACCTCCATTAGCGAATTTCACCCATTAAACTTCATATGGTAATATATACATATATGTATATGTTAGTTCACATGTTAGTAATAAAGCATAGAATGAAAATGCACTATTTACGCAAATCTTGGCTACATACTTGTTGCTCGGATGAATAAAAGAGACGAGTCGGTCTCTTACACGCGTCTGGAGGGGTCCTTTAATTTTACAATAGATTCCCTCTCTGACTCCCTGTGTTTCTTCAATTTTCATTAGTCATGGTTTTCCTTGTTACAATACTAGAGATTTCGTCGGCTGTTTTTTTTGTAAGTCGTTTTGGAATACTCTGATAACAGGTCCAGTCCGATAAAAGGAATTATGAATCTAGTCATCACTCTGGCGAGGTCTGATGTTGTCTTGGCGAGCGTGAAATTCACAGTGAAATAAAACTCCGAAAAGGTCAGACTATATTCCTATCTTCCCAAGCGTTCGTTTGTTATGGAGTTAAATAAACGCTCCAATCATATTCAAACAGGTCGGGTGTGGTACTTTCAAAATATTTCCGACATGGAAAAATTTTGCAAAGGTCACGTCTCCCACATATGATAATATGATGTCCGATGCCCCTTGTGTACAAACTTACAGACACATCGGCGAACTCACATGACAACATGCCCACATGTGTCACACAACAGTAATCTCGTTATCTGTCGTATGAGTACGCAAAACTCCGTGTTTGAGCTTTTATCAAAGCTGTGCTACGCCCTCGAGGCTGTGATGTGTCATATCAGCCGCTCTTTGCAAATGTTTTAGCAAAGGGACAGGACACACACAGACGTAATGACTAATCCCTGAGAGGGGTGTACGAAGGTAAATACAAAATATCTGCTACTTAGCAGAAAAATAACGAAGAAAGAAAGAAAAAAAGAAAAGTGCGATAATTGACAGCACATAATAAAAATCAGTACCACAAATGTACCGATTCTGCCGGAGAGAACGAAAGATCGCGAAGAGTTCGTCCATTTCGTCACAGAAGACATGTTCTATACGGGATCTGAAAAGTATTTGTTGAGTGATTGATTGATTGATTGATTAACTGAGTAGCAGCAGTTACATACGTGATGAGTGTTGCTATGTCGGTTGCTAAATTGCTTGGTTTTACTCTTCTTGTGTGTTGTGGGGTTGTAAGTTAATTTCTCAAACACTTGCGTCATTACGAAACCCAACTAAAAAGAAAAAAACAGAAATAAATACATTCAACTTTCAGTTACGAAGTTGCTAACCTTGTATGATGCAAGATGAACATAAGTTCAATATCTGTTTACAGATGCTAGACATTATGTTATCAAACAATTACCTGTTTGCCCTCACATCTTCAGCCAATCTCAATACGTGTAAGCAAGGATTTAAATGACGCCTTTTAGCTCTGGTAATTTTCCGAAACCTCAAATGTCGTAAGTCGGTTGATGTTTTTTTTTTCTTTCAGTTTTCTAAGGTCGACAATTCTTCTTTCAACGTTCGCTCTTAAATCTAAGCCTTGTTCCTATTTCCCCGGGAAATGTCAGGTGTTCTCAACAGTTCACAACATTAGGATGTTCTTATTCGGCGCTGAAATTACGGTTTGACACAAATATTGACCAACAAAAAACAAGATACAAGAAACATGCGTAGAATACGCTCTTAGTCGTATCTGGAACTAAATATGGACTCGGGGCAGACCAGGGCAACTGCAATTTTTGAGAACAGAGCAGGAAAATTGCAGACTTGAGTACCGGGATAATGGCGCTTGTAATAGCAGTTTCTCTACCCGGAAATATCTACACAGCCCTCCGGACGATACTGAATACCCAGTATTCGTAAGTTCGTGCTAGATTACATAATGTAGAACTGGGTCCCTGGAAATATGGATTCTGTCAAAAAATGGAAAATATTTTGTGAGGGAAGGTTGCAGGCGAAATAGGGACGTAAAGAGAAATAGTTAAACAGATCAAAATTTCTAAAAATAAAATATTTTAGACATAGAAGGTAAAGGTAGTCCCAAAATAGATCCTGCCGTAGCGGATTGAAGTGTTAGAGACGTCATTATACCAAGTCCAACTTTCTGGGTGTGGATGACAAGTTCCTTTCCTCGCTGCCTTTGCCTGTTCTGACTCCAGAGTAGAGTGAGCTACCCATTTACAGCAGGAAAGACAATCGTCATGCTACCAGTCTTTGAACCAAAAACCCAGTAATCTTGCCGCGACGGGCAAACGCTCTCACCACCCTGACATTCGGGCAGTCATTTTGGACATAAAAAAGAAAAACCAATATTTCGGATATAAGATAATAATGCCCCAATTACGGTAGTTTCTGATGGTCTCTTATACGGTTACGTTAGGCTAGAACTATTGCTCATTTATTCATGTCACAAGATGCGACTAACATAAAGTTCTGTATGGGGTGGCCAACCACATCATCTAAAACATGTCACAAGAGGCGACTAACATAAAGTTCTGTATGGGGTGGCCAACCACATCATCTAAAACATGTCACAAGAGGCGACTAACATAAAGTTCTGCATGGGGTGGCCAACCACATCATCTCAAACAAATTGCAACAGAAACTACCTTTTCATGAGCACAAGAATGCTTTGGGGCAGGTTTCATGAAAAGGGACAAGCTGCAGTTGTGAATCCATGCTCCATAAGGACCACAAAGAGAAATTATAGTGATGATGATGTTTATAGTACTTTCACTAAAGCCATCCAAGAGGTACCCATTGTAAAAGACACAGGTAAACTGAGAAAACAAGGGCAGCGATGAAATTGAAGAGCAAACGTCAACAGATGAAAGAGGACTGGAGTGGGCGTTCAAGACGTGGGGCAGATAATGTTGAGATCCATTACAATCAATCTAGAATTGTGCTGACCATCTTGCTCTTCTGTCCCATAACTGCAATCAGATGTAACACAATATGAAAATCTTTGATGAGAGATTACAGCAACTGGATCTGACAACTCACAGAGAGATGATATTGAGAGTAAATGCAGGAAACGATAACAAGATTTCACCTGAAACACCTCCACCAGGTGTAGAATCTTACACGTACTGCTTCTTGACAGCAATATAGACAGTTGGGGGGTTAGACAGTGGTATCAAAATAAGAATACACAAGGCTAGAGAAGCTTTCATTGCATTGGCAAATAAACTGACATCAAAAGAAGTCATCAAAAAAAAAAAATAAAAAGATTAAAATCTTCACCTCAAATGTCAAGAAAATCTTATTAATGGCTCTGAATCATGGAGAACTACAAAAACCAAAAAAAACAAGAAGTTGGACTTTCATAAAAAGGTGCTTGTATAGAATAGACGGATTGAAATGTTTTGACAAGTTCCAATGACGAATTTTTGGTTTTTCCTTGAGAGTGTTTCTGTCTTGTTTCAACCTAGACAAACCCTTCGGTTATATCAGAACGCAATACGTCATTTAAAAAACAAAATAAGTGAACTCTCTTAATTGACGTTAACTTTAAGTATTGATAAAAAAACTTAGCACTGAAAAGGACTGCTAACTTCTACCAGCTAACATTAAATAGCCCCGAAAATTGGAGAAAACCAGACTGGCGTCAGATGAACTTCATTTGTCTCCACTCATCCACCATTTTGATTCACCCTGTTCAACCTAATTGTCGGTTATAATTAAGGTATTTAGTGTAATTATATCTTCAGCTTTATGCTATACTCAAATATCTATTGTTTGCTGTTGGTGCTGATGATTTACGTTAGAATTTGTTTTCCGCTTCTTGGCATTTTCTGTATACAACATTTTGTTATCGGCTGCTGTTGCATATCGTGTTGTTTGGAATATCTCCTTGATTTCCTTTACATAATAGATTGTGTGGTTTTTTTTAATGTGATTATGTTTTCTTTTATTTCCTGACGTGTCTTTCTTATTGTTTCTTTTTCCATCAAGTATTAGATAATTTTGACTATATTCTTTATTTTTTTTTTTCTTAAATAGTTTTATTATTTCTAATATTGTCACTGCTTTTTCGCGTGTGTGGAGAGGGAGTTAGATATACTAAAACAGTGGACATGGGGACGGGCACAACCCAGGATAGATGATCTCAAGCACCTGGAATTGTGTATCGGAGTTGTGGATATCCAGATGCTGGGATCTAGAGGCACCCAGCATTCAATGTGTGACCAGGGAGACAGCTCGTTGCACTGAACCTTAATCCTTGTGTCAGTCCTAGAGCCTCCGCACGGTGCTTGCAATGTCGATCCTTTCGGTACTTACGCCAGTCTTATTCATGCTTCTGTTATACACAGTATTTGTCATTTTATTTTCTTTTGGGGTCTGTTAGGTTTACACCCTAAAAGCACCTCATGTGCTGTTCTGCTTGAGACCATATTCCAATGTAGCCCATTTCTAGCGCCATCTTACACCATGTTACATTTTTTTCGTGCTTTAATCTCACTGCTTATCTTTCTTCTGTCCTCACTTCCCCATCTATCCATTACCTTCTGTCCTCACTTCCCCATCTATCCATTACCTTCTGTCCTCACTTCCCCATCTATCCATTACCTTCTGTCCTCACTTCCCCATCTATCCATTACCTTCTGCCCTCACTTCCCCATCTATCCATTACCTTCTGTCCTCACTTCCCCATCTATCCATTACCTTCTGTCCTCACTTCCCCATCTATCCATTACCTTCTGTCCTCACTTCCCCTTCTATCCATTACCTTCTGTCCTCACTTCCCCATCTATCCATTACCTTTTGTCCTCACTTCCCCATCTATCCATTACCTTCTGTCCTCACTTCCCCATCTATCCATTACCTTCTGTCCTCACTTCCCCATCTATCCATTACCTTCTGTCCTCACTTCCCCATCTATCCATTACCTTCTGTCCTCACTTCCCCATCTATCCATTACCTTCTGTCCTCACTTCCCCATCTATCCATTACCTTCTGTCCTCACTTCCCCATCTATGCATTACCTTCTGTCCTCACTTCCCCATCTATCCATTACCTTCTGTCCTCACTTCTCCATCTATCCATTACCTTCTGTGGGAACCAGCAACAAAGCGACGACCGGGTAAACAAGCGAATCAGCCTGCGGAGCTCGGGGACCAACCGTGGAAATAACGGTCTTTATATTTTCGCTTTAGTTCAGGGAAAAGATTCTTATTTCTATCTCTAGGTCTCGTCTTCATGTGTTCTTTGGTTTTCTTCTATCTCTAGTTATCTTCTCCATGTGTTCTTCAGTCTTCTTCTATCTCTAGTTCTCTTCCCCATGTGTTCTTTGGTTTTCTTCTATCTCTAGTTCACTTCTCCATGTGTTCTTTGGTTTTCTTCTATCTCTAGTTATCTTCTCCATGTGTTCTTTGGTCTTCTATCTCTAGTTCTCTTCTCCATGTGTTCTTTGGTTTTCTTCTATCTCTAGTTCTCTTCTCCATGTGTTCTTTGGTTCTTCTATCTCTAGTTCTCTTCCCCATGTGTTCTTTGGTTTTCTTCTATCTCTAGTTATCTTCTCCATGTGTTCTTTGGTCTTCTATCTCTAGTTCTCTTCCCCATGTGTTCTTTGGTTTTCTTCTATCTCTAGTTATCTTCTCCATGTGTTCTTTGGTCTTCTATCTCTAGTTCTCTTCCCCATGTGTTCTTTGGTTTTCTTCTATCTCTAGTTCTCTTCTCCATGTGTTCTTTGGTCTTCTTCTATCTCTAGTTCTCTTCTCCATGTGTTCTTTGGTCTTCTTCTATCTCTAGTTCTCTTCTCCGTGTGTTCTTTGGTCTTCTATCTCTAGTTCTCTTCTCCATGTGTTCTTTGGCTTTCTTCTATCTCTAGTTATCTCTAGTTCTCTTCTCCATGTGTTCTTTGTTCATGTTTGGTCTCTCTATCTCCCATGTGTTCTTTGATTTTCTTCTATCTCTAGTTATCTTCTCCATGTGTTCTTTGGTCTTCTATCTCTAGTTATCTTCTCCATGTGTTCTTTGGTCTTCTATCTCTAGTTATCTTCTCCATGTGTTCTTTGGTCTTCTTCTATCACTAGTTATCTTCTCCATGTGTTCTTTGGTCTTCTTCTGTCTCTAGTTCTCTTCTCCGTGTGTTCTTTGGTCTTCTATCTCTAGTTCTCTTCTCCGTGTGTTCTTTGGTCTTCTTCTATCTCTAGTTCTCTTCCCCATGTGTTCTTTGGTTTTCTTCTATCTCTAGTTCTCTTCCCCATGTGTTCTTTGGTTTTCTTCTATCTCTAGTTCTCTTCCCCATGTGTTCTTTGGTTTTCTTCTATCTCTAGTTCTCTTCCCCATGTGTTCTTTGATCTTCTTCTATCTCTCTTGCCCTGGGGATCCTAGAACAAGGACTGCCTTGTAATACTATCAACGGGTTTCCTAAAAAATGTGTCATATCCATCGTCAGCGTGTTCTTCTCATCTGTTGTTCCACTGGTACTTCTATAGTTCTTACCATCAGTTCTACACGTTAGTTCTACAACCTTGCCGTACCATTTGAATCCCTCTGTTTTACTCAACATCCATTTATGAAGCCCTGCAACTTCTTGGCTGTTGTGTTTGCAATTCTCCATGTTTCAAAATATTACAAAAGGATTGGCTTGACATTTGAGTTGAAGATTTTTTTATCTGTTCGTGTTTGGCTTGATTTCTTTAGATTTCAGTTTATTTCCAAAAGCAAAGAAAACTGCTCTTGATTTTTGTATCTTTATTTTGATATCACCGTCAATACCTCCAACTCTGTCTGTAATGCTGCCAGTATATATGTACGATCCTACAGGTGAGGCTCTATGCTCCACAAGGTGCATCAGATAAATGACTATGATAATGTTAATCTAAAAGGCTTGATTTCTTTCCTTTACCTCTCCAAAATTATCCTTCTCTGTCACGTGATCGTACGCTGATCCACATGATCACGTACAAAGGCAAACAAACTGATTTTTTTTTGGTTGAAATATCCATATTTCTTCAATATTATCTCTCCCTTGTCAGGACCAACCATTTTCAGGAGTACTCAAAATCGAAGATAGGCATCCAGCGATACTGTCAACAATAATCGTCCTAGCCCGACGTAGACATTGCTTCAAGCCATGCTAGTGTTTACCCAAGCGGTTCCAGAAGTTAGCAATCGATACTGCACACACACCAGGAGAAATCTGTACAGCCTACAGCATTTTCTACAGTTGTTATATTTAGCCCGCGGAGGTCTTGAGAAATACGACCTTCTTAAATTCAAACTTAAAGCTGAGACTGAACAACATAATATCGTTAATGCCAAATTTTGAAAGCCAGCAGTACAACAAAGGTTATAAATGGAGAAATTGTTTCCAAAAACACACACGCACCGAAATGTGACGATTTTCTAGGTGCAGTTTCGCAAGTTTTGTGACGATATGTGCTCGTCTTTGTTCGATGTTTATGGAATTCCTTTAATGTTTACCCATGTTGTGCGTCACTCTCTCTCAACATGAGCACAATTCTTACATGGTATCAACCAGGTTTGTGTACCCATGTTGTGCGTCACTCTCTCTCTCAACATGAACACAATTCTTACATGGTATCAACCAGCTTTGTGGAGTTGACCAACAAATGTTCCCACTCCGGAAATTTTAGAGGTCCGGCTCCCGACTTCGACTAGGATTTTTATTACTAGTCATATAACAGTGTCCGGACATATTTTACCGACTTCGACTAGGGTTTTTAATTACTAGTCATATAACAGTGTCCGGACATATTTTACCGACTTCGACTAGGGTTTTTATTACTAGTCATATAACAGTATCCAGACATATTTTACCGACTACGACTAGGGTTTTTATTACTAGTCATGTAACAGTGACCGGACATATTTTACCGACTACGACTAGGGTTTTTATGACTAGTCATATAACAGCGTTTGAAGAAATGTTTACGGCTGGAAATTTGACTAAATAGCCTGAACGGCTCCTGTGATAAACCCTCTGTGGATGGGAAGGAGCGAAGCTCCTGACCGGGTTGGAAGGAAAGTCCTCAGGTTCCCCAGCCTCGCAATGATATGTCATTGGGCCGAAGGGCTGAAAGCCCAAGTGCCGCTGGTTAAGGAAAAAAAAAATTACTAGTCATATAACAGTGTCCGGACATTTTTACCGACTCCGACTAGGATTTTTATTACTAGTCATATAACATAAAAATCGGAGTCAGTGTCCGGACATTTTTTAACCGACTCCACCAAAGAAAACGACCGACTGCACAACTCCGACTGCCGACGTCAACTCAACAGCCCTGCTTTCAACTACCTGTAATTCGCTGTGAACCTCACTTTTAGATGAAACGTTCTAAGTGTGAGTAAAAACTAAAACGGCGTAACTCATCATTTTACTTTTTTTTCTTTTTCTCTAACCATCGGCACTCGAGCTTTCCAGCTCTTTTGGCCCAATGACATGTCATTGCGAGGCTGGGGGGTCAGTGGACTTTCCTTCCAACCCGGTCAGGAGCTTCGCTCCTTCCCATCCACACGGGATTTATGTGCAGGAGCCGTTCAGGTTATTCAGTCAAATATCAGGTCGTAAACATTCCTTCAAACGCTGACGCCCGGGTTTGAACAAATGAAAACAAGGACTGCCTTGTAATGCTATCAACAGGTTTCCTCAATGTGTATCCTATCCATCGCCAGCGTCTTCTTCTCAACTCTTGTTACACTGGCACTTGTCTGGTTCTTGTCATCAATTCCACATTTGTGACTTTGTCATACCATTTCAGTCCTTCTATTCTACGCAAGCACCCGTTTATAAAAGTCTGTAACTGTGTTGTTCTTATTTTTGTTGTTCTCCGTGTCTCAGAGCCATACAATAGGACTGACTTGACAGAGCCATACAATAGCACTGACTTGACACAGCCATACAATAGGACTGACTTGACATTTGAGTTGAAGATTCTTATTTTCGTGTTGGACTTGATTTATCTTGATCTCCATAAGTTTCCCAATGCAATGAAAGCTCCTCTTTCTGTTTGTATTCTTACTTTGATATCGCTGTCTGTAGCTTTAATTGTATCTATATTTCTGCCAAGATGTGTGTACTATTCTAGATCTTTTAGTTTATGTTTCTTCAAGTTTA
>JAMPIV010004499.1:85000-99039 GCA_024509875.1 Oreohelix idahoensis
GTATAATAAGCAATCGGAGAGAAAAATGAAGAAGAAGGCATGATGCTGCCTGAGGGCTGAAGGTGTGAGAGATCACACAAACGAGCATGGTCAGACGTTCTGTGACATACCCCATCACCTAAGATATTGCATTAAATATCCAGGTTTGGACGTGAACTTTTGTGTGGTGTGTGCCGTCCTCTACCACTATTCTAGATGACAGTGTTTTTCTCCTCATTATTCCGTGAGCGAGTGTTTAAATTGCAAGCTTGGCAATGTGAATAGTTTAACACGTACTAACAAATGTCTTCCCACCGTATGGGCCAAAAGTAAACCTCTTGAAGGTCACTCATAGTAGTACCCACGGGAACATGTTCCCCCGATGAGGATATAGAACGGGTCTTAACGGAAGAGGCACCACGAGTTGCTTCCCTTGCCTCGTCCGTCGATAAATAATTCCCCCTTCTGTGTGGAAAGTTCCAGCTGAAGCATGGGTTGTTTTTATCTGACTCTGTTCAGAGTATGACGCAATGGTAATATAGTCCTTCTGCGCTTGGCGTAACTCGGCCTTACTGCACGGAAATGTCGAGTTGAGGTACAAGTTATCCCATGCTGAGTGTTGGGTACTCTGCTCAAACTCTTTCTTCGTAGTTTCATCCTCATGGTTGTCTCCAAGTTATGGCAAAAAGAGCAATCTCTCACAAACAAATATCGTCTCGCATACCTGGCCAGAGGTGATTAAGAGATACATTTTTTCCCAGGGCATATGAATCTTTAATGGCATTGGGCAAGGTGGAATGCATTTCCTGCATTAGGCGGGTGTGATATGGGAGTGGGACAACTGATTGTCTCTTATTCCCTACCCGTCTGTAAACCAAACCTTTCTCCCTGTAACATGCTCCCTGAGGAGTATGGGAGTAATTGCCATACAACTTTGAAACGCAAGGCTTTATGGTGTTATCGGCCCTTTGTGCCTGCTTCAGCTCCGAAATATTCGGGCTGTTTAAAGAAAAGAGCTCAGGGGCCGCTTGGGCGTGTTCTGTATTCTCTCCCTTTATCTCTTGTGTCGACTTGGGGTCACGTGAGGGATCTCCAAGAAACACATATTTACTCCCTAAGATGAGAGAGTAGACTAAATTGTCTACTACTGCGGCATTGATTTTTCCCCCGTTTATATCGGGCGAAAACATCAATTTCCGCAACTGGAAGAGTCATAGTCTTTATGCTCATACGAGGCTCCTGTATTTCTACAGTTTCACCAGTATACTGGTGGGCTTTCACCAAAAATGGGGAAACTAGAGCCGAGTATTCGAGACCAGAATCATACAAGCACCGAATGGTTTGGTTACCCACGGTTACATGCTCAGTAATAGAAGGGTGGCTGAAATTTTGTTCATATGCCTGGAGGTCATGTTTCCCTATCGGCCCCCTGATCAGACACGCGACATTATAAGGGCCTGCCTTAGCCCTCTTACAGTCCGATGTGAAGTGCGTGTCAGATTTGCACGCCTTACAATATCGTCTTTCAGTTCCCTGGGCTGTATTGCTCTGTTTCTGCCAAAGGGCCGACAAATCCCTACAGCCTTGCTTTTCAAAGTTGTATGCAATTACTCCCATACTCCTCAGGTAGCATTTTACAGTTATAAAGGTTTGGTCTATAGACGGGTGACTGGCTTCCTAGCTCAGTGGTCTATGGTTCGATCACCAGATGAAGTGGGATTTTTTTTAGGCCGCAAACGGCTCCTGGTTCGACCCAGCTCCAACTGGGTACCAGAGCAACTCTGGGAAGGTTAAGGCGGTTGGCGTGATGTTGACCACGTCACCCGTAGTGTGCCGATGGTCAAGAAAATATGGGCGTAACACCATATTCCAAATATGCCTCAATGGGCGTGTAACGGGATCCTTTACCTTTTACCTATAGACGGGTGGGGAATAAGGCAGTTAGTTGTCCCACTCCCCTTTCGCACCCGCCTAATGCAAGAAATGCATTTAACCAAACCCCATCCCATTAAAGGTTCATTTGCCCTGGTAAGGCATATTTCTTTGAATTACTTCTGGCCAGGTTTACGACACGATGTTAGACAATGTGTACAAGACGACTCGTTTTGCCATAATTCGGACAACCAAAAGGATGAAACTGTCCAGGAAGAGTTTGAGCAGAGTACCCAACAGCCAAAATTGGATAACTCGTACCTCAACTCGACATTTCTGTGTAGCAAGGCATAGTTACGGCAAGCGCAGAAGGACGACAAGACCCTCCGTTAGGAAAGCGGCTCATATATTTTCATCGAAGGAACATGTTCCCGTGGGTACCACTTTGAGTAACCTTAAAGAGGTGTACTTTTGGCCCAGCCGATGGAAAGACGTTCGTCAGTACGTATTGAACTGTATACATTGCCAAGCGAGTAATTCAAACGCTCGCCAACGAGATAAGGAGGCGAGAAAAACTGTCGCACCGAGAAACAAAACCAGTGCACAGTAAACCCACGGACATGTGACCACCCAAATCTGGATATTCTACAAATATCTTAGGATAGGGGGTCTGTGATGATACGGTATTGCGATTTCAAGTCCACTCCGGGAGGATTCCATTACATTCCCGTGAGAGTGATATTTTCTTATTTTTATCTCCCCTGTCATTATGTGGAATATTTTATGCACCATTATTTACTCTCTATGCTGACTCTAGTGGAGGAAAGTCTCTAACACTGCACTCCCCTACGGAAGTATCGGCTAAGGGACTGTCTTTATCTTGTTTACCATCCCTGACATGTTCACGTTCCGCCAGGTAATTAGACCGGCCAGCCGATTATACGTTATCACATAAGCCGGCTGGCCCCTTTAAACGTGACCGTCCAACATTTGACCCCCGATGGCCAGCGACTATCCCTATATTTGCACAAGACGGGAGATAATGAGGGAATCGCTTCCGATGTACGTTCTGTATCGAGATTACAGATAAATCTGTCTGGACACTCAAGATTTTTGCAGACGATAGCATGGGGGTAGTATCAGTGACAACATTTGTTTGTGAAGATAGCAGAAGATGCCGGCAGAAGTCTGACGCAACGATACGAAGAGGTCATGCGTGAATATTAAATTTAATATTTTGAAACACATGAGGGTATTTTTTAATTTGAAACACCCCTACCCACGTAATGCTGAACGAGATTCGATTGGATTGGTTGATTTGAGAGGCCGGAAAATACAATGTATCTCACTGGAAAATTAGGAGGAAACACAGCTGGAATTTGAACTGCGGCTTGTGAGATATAATGTAGTGAAATCAAAGTCAGTACACACACTGCAGCGCAAACGTCAGACTAGCGACTTCTAAAAGCCAGAAAGAAAAAGGAGATATTGGATTTAGAAATTCACAACTATAAGTAACAGATCGAGTATTGGGCAACTTATGAATTTACAAGTAGACCCGCATTTTTAAAACAAGACTGGAAACTTAGGAATTTGATCACAAGTCATAGAGGAATTAAACAAACGTTTTCCCAGGCCAGTGATTTCGCACAACACCCGCCATTAGAGGAATTAACTGTAATTTCCCAGACCAAAGTGATTTCGAAGCATCTAATACAGAGATGTGTCAGTCTAAATCTGTGCAAGGAGATTGTGTATTCCCAAAATTTTGGGGTAGTGTAAACAATTTATTTACTAATGTAAATTTTACAGGTTTCTTGCTAAGTGCTTATATATGAGTCTGGCAACCTCAACTTATGAAAAGTGTATATTAATGAACCACTAACGCAAGAGCTGGTGATTGTTTCTGACTAGTCGTGCGGAAACCCGACAAGAAGAGGTTACTCCAGGACTCCGACTGGAGCAGTAATGTAATGAGTGATGATTACATCATGTGTAAGAGATTTTATGAGATTTTGTAATTTTTTTCATTTTGTGAGATTTATGTAACTTGTTAATGTTAGGTCAGGCACAAATCATATTCTCACTGTCCAGACATAGTTTACCCGTTAATCCTCAGAGTAATATTGGTGAATTTTAACCATCTTCTCGGAGTTGCGTTGTGCGTGCTCGAGAATTAAATTCTTCTGAGAGTTTAGCATTGGTGGGCGGACAACGGGAACGTGAGCATGTTAGAGTGCTCCAAACAAATGTACTTAGCAGAAGGCATTTGTTTTCCTATTTTTCTAAAGTTCATGGTTACGAGACATCAGACGATTTGTGGTACTAACGCCGCTAGTTAGACTAGTGACTAGAGAGGTAGATAGAAGTGAGAAAGGCATCCACTCTAACCGCCTACAGTGGAAGAGAGTGTGGAGAAGGCTTTCGTTTTCACAAAATTGATGAACCATAGCTGCAGGACTCACATACACATAAGTTTTTTTTTGTGTAAAACAGGCACCCGCAAATTTTCATAAAACTCTCATCTACGTCTCGCAATACACAGTCATCAGACCGGTCACCCGCTTATCTCTTTGAATCCGTCCGACCACCGTTGGAAACGTGTCGGTCCAACATTTGACCCCAGTGAAACGCTGCTGATCGTGTTAACACAAGCTTGTATTGTGCGTACGATGAAAGAAGACAACATTGTCTGACCAGACATCTGTCTGGCGGAGGCACGCAGATAAAGGCGATAATTAGATAACCTGTCGGGGTAGACATCTTGGTGGAAGACATTACGCCAGGAAAACATGGTCACAATATTGTGGGAGGCAGATAGGTGCAGCCGGAACAATATTACGACTTATTATTAAGAGGTCACGCGTAGATATTAAATTTAATATTTTGGAACACGTGAGAGTATTATTTTTCGAATTGGAAAAGCCCCTACCCACGTAGTGCTGAACGAGATTCGATTTTATTGGTTTAAAGTGAGCGCCGGAATATACAATGCATTCTATTGGAACATTCGGCGGAAACACATTTGTGAATTGAACTGAGAATGAGAGATAAAATCTAGTGAACTCAGAAACACAGGACAGACAGCTTCGCAACTTCAACCGAGCAACTCCCAAGCAGCCAGAAAGAGAAGGACCGGACCTAGAATTCCTATATCAAGAGTGACGGATCGACAGTATTTTGGCAACTCTGAAACCGTAAGAGTAAACCCGCATATTTAAATACACAGAATGTAAAACTTCAGGTCCAGGACTTTATAAATACAAGACTGGAAACCTAGGAATTGGATCATCATTCATAAGAGAAATAATATCCCACACCAAGTGTATCGAAGAAAACCCGTCGAAGAGGAATTACTAGTTTCCCAGGCCAAGTGATTCATAGAACACCGTCATAAGAGGAATTTCTCAGTCGAAATTGGTTCGAGAGCATATGCACCGAAATTGCTCGCGTGCATTTGAAATCTGCTCAAGGAGATTGGGTATTCCCAAAAATTTGGGATACGTTGTGAACATTTCTATTACAAACGTGAATTTAACATGTTTTCTTGCTAGTGGATATATATGAGGCTGGCAACCTCAACATATGAAAATAGTATATTCATGAACCACTACAGCAAGAGCTGGCTTGAACGGGCTAAACCATTGCTTAAATAGTCCACAAATGGCGACGGACCAGATATAATGCGTTAACAATTGTTCAGCCCAAATGCAACATTGTTCTTGACTTCTGGAAATATCTTGTGAACTCACCCTTAAGGTTGAAGTGTCATTAATCTTCCATCTACATCTCTGCCAGGAGTAATCTTGCGCGCAGGTAGATACATTGGACGCCAATATTAAATACTCTTGAGTTTTGGTCACTGTTGGATCACTACTGCTAAGCAGGGGAGGCAATCCGTAACAATTGCAAAACGTAGGAGCAGATCTATATAAGCTAATAACTAACAATACTCTTTCAGTAATCTAAAATTTCTTGTCAGATTTCTAGGGAAATTAAGCTTCGGGTTTCTTATCCCCGGACTTGTTTTTGCCCCCAATTAATTTAACACAATGGCATGCCCGAGGTAATCCCGGATAAGCAACCAATTGTCACTGATTGCAAGAAAACATGTTAATTCACATTTGTAAAAGAAATGTTCACAACGTACCCCAAATTGTTGAGTTATACACAATCTCCTCGCACAGGTTTCGGATGGACACGAGCAATTTCGGTGCATATGCTCTCGAATCACTTGGTCTGGGACAGTATAGTAATTCCTTCTTATGACGGGTGTTTTGTGATACACTTGGCCTGGGAAACTAGTGATACACCTCTTTGACGGGTGACCCAATTCCTTTGGACTCTGTATTTATAAAGGCGGGCTTACTTTTTAAGGTTTTAAGTTTCACAAGTATTTCGATCTGTAACTTATAAATAAGGAATTCTAGGTCCGATCCTTCTCTTTCTGGCTGTTTGGGAGTCGCTCGTTTGAAGTTGCGAAGCTGTCTGTCCTGTGTCTCTGAGTTCGCTAGGTTTTATTTTCAGTTTCCAGTTCAAATCACAGCTTGTACTTCCAGACAAACTTGCCAATGAGATTCATTGTATATTCCGGCTCTCACTTCAATCCAATCGTAAGCTCTTTTTCGCACTACGTAGGTTGGGGTGTTTAAATTCATAATTTCCCCCGCGAGTTTAAAATATTAAATTTAATATCCAACGCGTGACCTCTTTATAATAAGACGTAATATTTCCGGTGACATCTTGTGCACTCTCACAAACACATGTTGAACATGTTTGCCTGGCGTTATTGGTTCCGCCAAGATGTCTACCCCAACAGATTATCTGTGCTAATCACACACAGGGATTGGCCCGTGAAACTATTATCTCATTATCGCCTGTGTTTTTGTGCCTTCTTCAGACAGCCAAACAAAAGGGTGGTCAGCCGTTCAGACAAAGAATTATGGTTGTCCAAAGAGGATCGTCTATTATCAAAGATTGGCTAGGCGACTCAAAGCGACAAACATATTACCGCTGACCAGTGATAATGACCGGGAATTGTTACGATAATACCATAGTTCATCTGGCGGAACGTAAATAAGCAAAAATGTAAGAGATAAAGATAGTCCCATAGTAGATACTTCCGTAGGGGAGTGGAGTGTTACAGATCTACCCCTACTAGATTCAGCAAAGAGGAAAATAATGAATGGAAGGGCAAAAAATTACCATATAATAAGCGATCGGAGAGAAAGTGAAGAAGAAATGATACTGTCGGAGGGCTGAACGTATGAGAGATCACACAAAGAGCTTGTTCAGACGTTTTGTGACAACTTCCTTGGCATTGGAAAGACAAAGTGGCAAATGTCAAGGTGTTGTCACGCGCCGGCCTTCAGAACATGTATACACTGCATAACCAGCACATTCTACGCTGGCTTGACCTTGTTCGTGGCTGTAGTGGGTTTGATGGTATTGTATGATGGTGATATTACTAAATGTAATGTATGAGGCCAGCTGTGAAGGCTCCTGAGATAAAATGTAGTTGTGAATTGTCAGAAGGCCTTTCTTGCTACCACTACGACCTCACACTCAATTTTTTTTTCTTAATGAATGTAGCTATGTAAAATGTCTAGGGTAATGATATGTAATGTGGTGTGATAGTTATGGATACACCCACAGATATTTAAGCAGACTAATAATATTTAACAAATATTATAATACACTGAACTAACTCAAGGGTGTAAAATTTTTGATAGAATTATATTACATTTATTTGTTCTGGATCAAGTTTTATGTTGACCAGAACTTTTTTTAAAAAAAGGATTTAAAAATTATGAAAGAAATGCATGGAATGTTACATAATAAATGCAAGAGTGTACATATATAAGTACTAGACTAGTTAGTTTTATTAAAATGTTCTAGTAGTCATCTACTTGGGAGGATAGTTAATGCTTGTGCTGTTGGGGTGGCCTCATCACACCTGTCTATATTGACTACACAGTGTCCAGTAAATTGCAGGAATTTTATGGGGTATTAGTAACTAAAAGGCGTTGGTGAACTTCCAGCAGACCAGAGGCTCACTCAACTTGCATATGTAGCTCTGGTGCTGAAATCTGGTGGTCCCACCTCTCCGTGCTGGCGGGCAATAATAGTGGTCTCTGTCACAACGTACTGCACAGATACACTTGAGTAAAATCACCAACTGAATGGACACCGCCTTGTTGACAACTGAAACTCACAGCTCTGCAATCAAAGTATTGGCTATGTATCAAAATTCTATTCTCTACCCACGTCTGGACACAACACGGACACAACAACCACATCATACAGACAGGTCAGATCTCTCTGACCAAACAGCACATTTACCATGGTGGTTTTACATCAGATAGGTCCTCCCAGACTATAGATTCTGAAAAATATTTATTAGTTTCCTTCCCTAAAAGTGGATAGGTAATATGTTTCATTATTCTCAACACTTGATCTGTCTTTCCTAACCCTTGCTGGAGTTTATGTATATTGTTGGTCCCTAGACCCTGACTTGGGCGGGGGGTCTAGAGCAAATCCCTACTTGTTTGTAAGGCTAGATTATGATATGGCAGTATCAATTCACTCGAACATTAAACAATATTCAAAATATACAAAGAAATAATTTCAATCTTACCAGATTATGAATAAAGAACACAGAAATGCTAGCAAAACTCAGCTGAGCTGCTGGCTATAGTATGGCGTCCCTGAACTATTTCACTTTCTTTCATTTGGAAATCACCACACTTTAAAATACTGTGTCTATCATCGAACAACTATTGAGGAATAGCCCCACTTGCGCGTCTGAGCGCCGATAAAATGATTGTCTGTGGCCAATCACTGCCTAGGTTTATTTCAAATTCAAATTTCCTACCCTAAAGTCATTTCAGTCATGCTTCAGTCAAGTATGGATGTTTATCTGTTAGTCTGTCCGTCTCTACTTGTTTTTTTTTCAAAAACGTACTTGATTTTTGAACCAACCTTTCTCTCCCCTCCAAAATTTTGTCGTTAAAAGTTATATTTAGACACAGCTCCCACCAATGTCCCTTTGCTTCCCTACTAAGTAGATTTGAACACCTGCGTCTCAAGGTCGTGTTTTTTTGTGCAAATAGCGACACTTTTTATTCCATACAGTCTGTCGCTGATGTGAACAACACTGTCTTTTGTCATTATCTTCAATATTATCTATCCGTCTGTAAAATTAAGAACATATTAGTTCACTGCTCAGAATGGGCCATCCGGCCAGCTAATTTTTATATTCCTAACATTAATATTACGAAAAAGTTACTTTTTAATTTTTGTAATATTCCAAACATCTGCGTTCTGCCGCTGAATTCAAATCAAAGGCTTGGTATCGCAAAAGCGACCAATAAATGACTGTGGCGTAACATATCCAAGGTCCCTTCTGTCGAGTTCCTTACTTTGTGTCAACTTGGGAAACGTGACTTTTCTCCGTTTCCCCCCCCAATTGCGTCTCCTTAGCCTTTCTAGTCTCACGCAATCTTTCCAGTCATATTTTTTCCTTTTTATCCGCCGTTCCCCTCCTGTCTAGCAAGTCAATTTTTATGGCGGGTGATGACCCGCGGTCTGGGCGATCATGTACTATCAGCAGCCTACGCATTATGTTTTTATCCTTACATGTTATCTTTGGAGGTATTTTACCGTTGTATCTCTGTCAATTTCACTACACATCTCCCCACTTGAAAACATGCCTATGGCAAGTTCCAAAACCAGCGATACACATAGGTAAAATTACTCCTCATGTCTGCCACTACTCTACTTTTGATCACAGGGGTGCCGACTGAGGAAATCTGCACCGACATTCAATTTGCCTGGGATATATTAGATACTGAACTGATAAGGTTGAAGCAATAAAGACCACCTCAGCAATCTTGCGTTTTCATGCTTAGCCAGAGATAAGAATACGAGAGGCTGATGGTCCGTCTCCACCACAAAAGTCCTACCATACAGATAGATTTGAAACTTCTTTATTGCCCAGATTAACGCTAAACATTCTTTTTCGCTTGTGGAGTATCCTTGTTCCGCCTTATTCAATTTACGGCTTGCATAAGCGACTGGTTTCAGTTCCCCATCAGGTGAAGATGATCTTTGCAACAAAGCCCCTCCTAGTCCTACATTACTTGCATCGGTTCTTAAGACAAAGTCCTGTGTCAAATCAGGCAGTTTGAGAATAGGCTTGCTAGTGAGTTTTTCCTTTAACTCTTGGAACGCTAGTTCACATTGTGCAGTCCAAATAATTTTATCTGGAAGTCCCTTGCGAGTCAGATCAGTCAGAGGAGCACAAATAGCGTTAAAATTCTTGATGTATTTCTGATAAAATCCGCATAACGACACAAATGATCGCACGTCCTTTTTTGTTTGCGGCCTAGGTGCTCTCTGCAGTTTTTCCAAGTTCTTATGATCAGGGGTCATATTACCCTGATATACAGTGTGTCCCAAGAATTCCAACTCTTTGCATCCAATACAACATTTTGTTGGCCTAGCAGTTAAGTTCGCCTCCCGAAGTCTATCAAACAACATCTCCAGAGCTTCAATGTGTTCTTCAAATGTCTCTGTGGCGACGAGAATATCATCCATGAAATTCGTGATACATGGGTTATTCAGGGGATCCAACAATATGCGCATCATCCTTGAAAACACACTCGGAGCATTTTTCAGTCCGAATGGTAGCATATTGAATTCATAATGTCCATCCGAAGTGCTAAAAGCCAAATAAGGTCTCACTTCAGGCTTCACTGGGATCTGGTAATAGCCTTTACTAAGATCCACCTTTGAAAAGTATTTTGCCTTGTTCAGTCTGGCAAATAACTGTTTTGTGTCTGGTAATGGATCCACTTGTCCTTCTGTGACAGCATTCAGTTTCCTGTAATCTATGCACAGTCTGTGTTCCCCAGACGGTTTTCTCAACAAAACGACACTAGAACTAAAAGATGATTCACTGTGCGAAATAATCCCCTCCTTCAAATAATACTCTATTTCTTCCTTCAATGCCTTCTCCTTCGCGAACGGAATAGAATAGGCTCTCATACAGATTGGGTTTGAGTCTACCAGTTTCATGTCATACTGTAGCAAATTTGTATGGCCTGGTTTATCTGTTAATACATCTGTATGTTCCTCCAGAACCTGTTGAACTCTCTCCCTCTGGTTTTTAGTCAGGTGCTTACTGACTTTTACCTGTGCTGCGGTTTCACAAGGATGTAATGGGTATTCATGTGAGGTGAGTGGTTCTTTTTGCATCTGGGTTGCAATAGCCAAGGTCAATAAGGGGGTGCTTTCCTGGAGTGGTCTGTCCAGATACTTCTTTAACAGGTTTACATGATAAACTTTCTCCTTCCCCTTTTTGTCAATTTTATAGTTTGTTCTAGACACCTTCTCTAGAACCGTATATGGACCTTGCCAACCAATTTGTAATTTATTCTGGCTTCCGGGTAGTAGAAGCAGCACCTTCTCTCCGACTGCCAGTTCCCTGTCCTTTGCCTTCCTATTAAAATATGCTGCATGTTTCTTCCTGGCTTGCTTCAAATTATCATTTGCCAGTTTCCATCCAGCTTTCAAACGAGTGGTCAGTTCGTTCACGTATTGATACGATGAGGTAACAGTCTCTTCCGCCTTCTCATCTGTCCAGGTCCTCAATAGAGCTTCTAATGGACCTTTTATTGGCCTCCCAAATAGCAGAGTTGCGGGAGCCATCCCGGTTGAACTATGTGGTACCTCCCGGTACGCAAACAATGCGGCGGGCAAGAATTGATCCCACAGATCCGGTTTTTCGTGTGCCAGCTTTCTCAGGATAGAAATGAGAGTCCCATTGAACCTCTCTACCTGGCCGTTCCCTTGTGGATGGTACGGACTACAATGAAAGTGTTTGGCTTGAAATAGCTTAAAAACTTCTTCCGTTAGTTTCCCCTTGAACTGAGAACCATTATGCGTCAAGATTTGATGCGGGAATCCTAATCGGGTAAATATTGTAAGTAGTGCCTCTGCTACATGTTTTGAATCAATTGATGGCAGGGCTACCGCCTCTCCCCACATAGAACAAGTGTCCACCAGAGTAAGGATGTAACAGTTCCTCCTCTTGGTCCGAGTGAGAGGTCCTACAATATCCACTGCAACCCTCTCAAAAGGTGTTCCCACTATGGGCATTTCCCCTAGAGTTGCAGGAGCAGTCCAGTGCTTTGGAGCTACCCTTTGACATTCTGGACAGGATTTGACATATCTTTTTATATCCTCCGTTATCCCTGGCCAGAAGTAATGACAAGCTATACGCTGTCCTGTGGCGCTGATCCCCATGTGACCACTGAAGGGAATCGCATGCCCGAGTTCCATCACTTTATCTCTATATGAAGTGGGAAGAACCAGCTGGTTGTGACCATTTGTTCCAGTTCCGGCCTTCCTGTATAAGAGTTTGTTCTTCATGAAATATTCCCCCTTGCTCGGAGGTGTGTGGCATTTGGGCAATTTTTTAAAACAGGGCTTGAGGGTCCTATCCTCAGCCTGCGCCTTCCTCATCTCCTCTGGATGAGCATTTATAGGTTCACCTTCTTCCTCCTTCTTCTGTGACCTGGTCTGCACTGTCGCCATGATCACAGGTTTCTCGGGATTCCCCAAGAAGACGTACCTACACCCCAATATCAGAGGGTAGATTGGTTCATCTATCACTGCTGCTCTGATTTCTCCCTCCACATAGCGAGTTTTCACCGTTATCCTTGCAATGGGAAGTGTCATGAGTGGTATGTCCTTAGTCGCCCCTTGTATTTCCACTGTTTCGGTGGTATACTGACTTGGGTCCACTAGGCTAGACTTCACAACTGAATCATAATCCAAACCTGTATCATAAAGGCACCTTATGGTGACCCCATTACAAATAACATCCTCACAAACTGGGGGGTGATAAGGTTCCTGTTGTCCATTAGGATTAACCTTTAATCTTCGCGTCCCCGACTTCATTGCAGCAATGTTTGAAGGTTTCCTTCTACAAAATTCGGTGTTATGGTTATCCTTCTTGCACCATTTACACCATCTTTTTCCTTGGTTCAACGGTTTTCTTTCATTGAACTTTTGGTCATTGAACTGTGAGTTTCTGTCGCGATAGTCATTTCTTGGCCGCTCAAAGTTTGTCCTACCTTTATTTCCCTGCTCTCTATTATCAAATTTATTAAATTGCTGTGGAGCTTTAAAATTGTCTATGTGCTTCTTTTTAGCACCACTTACCTCTGCCTGAGCTGCCTGATACCTCTCAGCAACATTTAAAATTTCCCCCAACTTCTCTGCACCTTGTTCCATGAGAAATTTTCTCATGTCTGGAGCCATGGACTCTCTCAATTGCTCAATCATGATCATTTCTTTAAGATCTTGGGTCTTCCCCAGAGCCGTCCATTTCTCCAAATAGGTTTCTAGTCTAGCAGAGAATTGGTGGTATGTCTCCCCAGACAACAGTTTGGCATTTCTAAATTTCTTACGATAAAATTCACCATTCTTCTCGTACCTTAATAACAAAGCCTGCTTTAACATGTCATAATTGTCTTGGTCTTCCCTGTTCATTTTGGCAAATACTTCATAAGAAGTACCTCTCAATCCCTGTGATAGCTTTAAACTCCACCTCTCTCTCTCTAACCCATATGTAGTAGCTAATAACTCAAAACGTCCTAGGTACCCCTCTATGTCATCGTCTTTTTCAACAAAATGGTCTAAATGAAACCCCATAGCTGAGTTTGAGGCTCCCAGACTGGGCGTAGCATCTGAGGCAAAAGGGCTGGCACCATTTTCAGGAGCCGGGCCTTGTAATTCCAGCTCCCTTAGTCGTAATTCGTGCTCCCTTTGCAACCTTCTATCTTCTGCCTCCCTTTCGGCAGTCAACCTTTTTTTCTTCTGCCTCCCTTTGCTGTCGTTTTTCTTCTGCCTCCTTTTGCTGTCGTTTTTCTTCTGCCTCCCTTTGCTGTCGTTTTTTCTTCTGCCTCAATCTGCAGCCTCTTAATTTCTCTATCAGCCTCAATTTGTAACCTCTTCTCTTCAGCTACCTTTCTATCTTCCCTTTCAATATATTTATCACATTCAGCCGTTACATATTGAATTAAAATCTGACCATCCATTCCCATCTCCTTTGCGGTCAGCACAGCAGCTGATCGGAATTTTGCTAGCTCCGCCATACTTTTCAGACAATATAATAATAT